>JAULKM010121012.1:0-20987 GCA_032355605.1 Rubia tinctorum | reverse complement strand
TGCACTAAAAATTAACTGAGGGTTATATCTGCACTTTCCTTATTATATAGGGGTATATTTGTATAATCCCCTATTTTAATTTATAATATAATTGTTTAATTTAACAAATACAGTATATAAGTTTAAAATTACAGTGGACTGTCCATAACTTAAGGTGATGTCATCTGTCATACGACCTACTCTTTCATAAGTTACTGAATGTTGAAAAATTAAACAAAATTAATATAATTTATTTTATAAATATTGGCATTTTTATAATTGCTGTACTTTTTTCCAAACCTTGTAATTTTCAAATGGAATAATATATATTTTAATATAAATCTTATATCTTTTATATAATATTTTATAGTTTCACAATATGAATCACTAAAATAATAAAATTACAATTAGTTAAAAAATATATGCCAATAAAAAATATTTAGATTGAGTAGGAGTTGCGAGCGCAGATTCTAAAAGTAATAACACGAAGAAAGAAATAATGGCGTTGACTGCTATAGAAAAGCACCAAGTACAATGAAACTGGAGTCGACTCGAGATGGTATAATATTCGAGATCGACTCGAGTTCAACTTATATTGTTAGTTAAATTTGTCAAATTTGATCAACTAATATTGTTCGTTAAATTTGTCAAACTTATCGACAAACATAATATATATTCAATATATCTTGATGTCAAAAGCGAGTCATGACCAAATAAATTTTACTTGAAATCGAACTCGAATATATTTTACGAACTTTATCGAATTCGAGCCTATACTTTGTCTGCCCCACTGTTTTGCTGCTATAATATGGTGATGCATAACACTTGACATATATGATTCACTTGACTTCATGGTTCAAAAGACATAGTATATATCATTCACTTGACTTCATGGTTCAAAAGACATAGTGAAATGAGGGTGGAGAGGTAAACCGGAAGGAACTGGAAGATTTGGTACTCCGGCAAAAGGTCGGTGAAATGATGGTGCAAAGGTAAACCAGAAGTAACGAGTAAATTTGATACTCCAGCAACAGGTTGGTGCACAGAAGAGCCACTTCATGAATAATATCTAACTTCCACAAGTATTCCGGACGGCATTCTCTGACAAAAGGACTTCCAAAAAACATGGTCAGCTGAAGGCGTTCTCTATCTCAACGTGAGCAATGAAGAAATGTGCAATGTTACCCGGACTATAAAAAACAGAAAATCAAAGAATTTAAAGCGTACCAAAAATTTAAGATTCAATCTACGATATTGTATTTTCTAATCTTCAATTCTAAAATATAATCATAATCATAGCTTGGAAACTTGGAGTAGTAGGTTTTTTTCTGGGAAATAAGAAACTGCTCGACTCATTTACCTTTGCCATTGTTTGCCTTTTGAATTTATATTTTGCACTTCCCACGTGGAATTTTTATAATGGTAGTCACTTTTTCTTTTCTTCCACCCATTAAGCTACATTGATTTTATAATTTTTAATTTTGAAGACAATACTTTGGAATTTAAGCTAATACTTTGTCTGTATCATATTTTAATCTACTCGACTTGTTTACCTTTGATGTCAATTGCCTTTTTAATTTATATCATGCAACTCCCTCTTTCTTCTTCTACTTTTTCAATGTGGGATTTTTATAATTGTAGTCTTTTTTACTTTTCATCGATCCATAAAGGCTAGATTAATCAAGGCTGCACAGATTCTTGCAATTTTTACTTTTCAAGACAAAACTTTGGAAACTAAACCATTTTAGTTATGACTATAGAATCCATTTTCAATCAATTTTTAAGACTGACGTGGAAACTTGTGTGAGTGACACACTAGTAGAGACCAACCCATTAAAGGTGGCGATAGAAGGCGGTTCTGAAAAAAAAATGCGGAACCGCCTTGGTTTAGAGGTTCCAAACTCGGAACCCCTATTCTTCCCAAGAAAAATCGAGTTAATGGCGGTTATTCATCCAATTAAGGCGGTTATTGAATAACCACCTTTAATTAGTGCTCATTAAAGGCGGTTAACGTTATAAACGCCTATAAGTAGCCCTAATTAAAGACGATTGTGTCAAACCATCTTTGATTGAGACTGGTTTCGAGTTTGAAAGAGGGACACGACATTCTTTCCGAGTTCGTTATAGGTGGCCTATGCCAATTGTGAAAAGATGAAAGACCTTCTGTGTTTGTAAAGTCTATTAGGGCCTTGTTCCAAACTTGGAAGGGTATTTTCTGACATATTTTTTATATTATGAATGTGGTTTCCGAACTCGGAACCCACTCTGTATATTAAAAATAATGCACCAATTTCTTCAAAAATTCACGAAGAATCAAATTTGAAGGGTTTTCTCCCTTTCCTAGTCCATTGAAGAACATCATTTTCCATTGGAGAAGGTAAGTTGTATACATTTTTTTTGTATGAAATTATCTTGAAATGACGCTTTTACATATGTAAATCTTGAAATAGGGTTTGTATTTAGGTTAATTTGGATTTAGGGTTAATGGGTTGCATTGTAATTGGCTTGTAGGATAATGGATTGGGATGAACTCATTGGTAATGATCTTATAAAATCACCCCAAATACATGCCATTGATTGAAACATTTCTTATGGTAGCATTTGAAGATGCTTCTAAAAATGGTGTTATGTGAGGCCAATACCCATGTAAAAATTATAGAAACGATGTGTATTTAGGGAAGAAGAAATTGTGGGAACATCTCATAAGAGGGGGTGTCAAACTTCCTACACTCGTTTGGTATGACAAGAGGAATTTGGAGAAACAACTCGTATGATTGATTTAATTAACACGAATGTGGGAGATGAATTAGATGGAAATGTTGAATTTGATGAAATGCTGGAGGATATTGCAAGAGAGTTCAAAGGTAAATTCGAGGCAATACAATCTTTAATTGATGACAAAGAGACGTCATTGTACAATGATTCAAAACATTTGATACTTAGTGTGACTTTAAGGATAATGAATTTGAAGGCAAAAATTTGGGTGGACCTATAAGTCGATAACCTAAAATCTTGAATTATTTAGGGAATTTATCCCGATGGTAATTTATGTCTGAAAGATTGGGGTGTTCTCTGCCCGATATGATTGGAATTGACAAAAATACATGCTTTCCTGAATGATTCTATGTTGTATCGGGGGAAAGAAGATGAAAATCGAGAAACATATCGGGTATGTGGTGAGTCTCGCTACGAATTGAAGATGGGTGCAATTGCAGTGGGTGTGGAAGTGTTAACTAAAACAAAGGAAAAAACTGGAAAAATGATGTGGTACGTCCTATCATTCCACGATTACAGAAGTTATTTTCATGTAAGTAAGATGAAAAATTGTTATGCTGACACGCAGAGAGGGATCGACCGGTGGATGATGTGATTTGACATATGTCAGATGGTGAGCAATGAAAAAAATCGATGCTCTTTACCCCGAGTTTGGCTCAAAACCCATCATTTGAGGTTCGGCCTATGTACTGATGGAATTATTCCATTTGGTAATATTAGTACACATAGTTCTTGTCCTGTTATGTTGGTTATCTACAATCTTCCATCATGGTTAACAATGAAACGTAAGTATGTTTTGTTATATGTGATGATTTCCGGTCCTAAGCAACATGAGGGTGTTTGGACATAGATGTGCATCTTGCTCCTCCCATCGAGGATTTACTGAATCTATTTAATGAGTGTGTTCAGAAGGTGAAGATTTCATTACATTGAAAGAGGTGTTAATTTGAATTATTAATAATTTTCTGGCTTACGGTAATTTATCCAGTTACTCAGTGAAAGACCACTTTGCTTGTCCCGTGTGTGAGAAGGAGGCTGATTATCACCAATTGAAGCATGGTTTCAAAATTTTATATCAAGGTCATTGTAGGTTTCTTCGGAGAACCACAGATGGTGATTGGTGAAAAAAATGGTTCAATGGGGAAGTAGAGGCTAGAAAAGCACCGGTTGCACGGATATGCACTCAGATATTTGAAATTATGAAGAATTTTCCCAATGATTTTGGGAAGAAGAAACGTAAAGTGGCTATGAATGGGAGTTGGAAGAAATGCTCCATTTTTTCCAGATTGCCTTATTGGGAGCATTTGGATGTTAGACATTGTCTCGATGTTATGCATATTGAGAAAAATGTGTGTGATTCTTTGTTTGGGACCTTGTTGAATACCCCTGAAAAAATAAAGGACGGGCTTAAGGATTGGTTAGATTTGATTGGGATGGGAATTAAGTAGAACTTAGGCCCAGTGAGTTCTGGTGAAAATTGTTACTTGCCCCCTGCTTGCATTCTATGTCTCAATCGGAGAAGAAATTTTTTTGTGAGACCCTTAGTAGTAGTGTTAAGGTTTTGGCTGCATATTCTTCCAACATCAGTACCTGTTTTTCAGTTCAGGTTTTGAAGTTTGTTGGGTTGAAGTCTCATGATTGTGACAATCTAATGCAGGAATTGAATGACATTGCAATTCGATCATCATTTTCATCCCATGTAAGACTGTGCATTATGAAGCTATGTTTTTTTTTTCAAGTCCATTTGTAGAAAAAAAACATTAGTGTGTTGAAGTTGGACCATTTTCAATCAATGATCGTTGAAGTTGTGTGCCTGATGGAAATGTATTTTCCACTCTCATTCTTCGACATTATGGTCCATTTGTGTGTTCATCTTGTGTGTGATATAAAGCATTGTGGTCCTGATTTTTTGAGCTGGATGTACCCATTCAAGAGCTACGTGAAAATATTCAAGCATTTTGTGAAGAATCGGTACATGCTTAAAGAAAGTATTGTATAGAGGTATGTGGCAGAGAAGGTTATCGAGTTTTTTTTACTAAAAGTAGTGCCCATTTTCCTTATGCTAACAATCATTCAAAGTACCCTCTAAGTCTTCTTGGTAAACGCTTTCCGGGTTCTTATACGGGAACTCTGGGGTTTCATTCAAAGCACATTGATCAATTCTAATATCAATCCACCCAGTCTAGTGGATTAAGCGCAATTCACAACCTCATGTAGATTACTATAGAATTGACAAGTCAAATCAAAATATGACGATTCATTACACGAGAGAAACTTTTCTACATGTTGGTTGTTAAACTTTCCTAAGGGATCGGCTAACCCTAGTCCCAAATACTCATTGAAATCATCCACATAACAATCTAGCAATTTCCTTTTAGAATAATTGATCATACCTATTTTGAGCACTCATAGAAACAAATTTCACATTGTCATACCCGAGATTGTTGCAAGTGGATCTAGGGTGGGGAATGTGTGATGAACCTCCTCTTGCCATTGATAATCTACTGATATTTGCATGAAGGTTGGGAGGAACCAATTTACTCTCCGAAGGCGTAAAGGCTTTTTAGGGTTTGTGATTTGGGTTTGAATGATGGATATGGTTGATTTTGGAGGTTTTTTTTCTTCTTTATATGTAGAGAATCTTCCGAGTTCTTAAGATGCTCAGCTCCTGTCAATGAAGAGCTAATTTACTTTTTCCAACCATTTCTCCCACACCAAAACCTCTCCATCCTTCAACTCCATTTCTCTTAATCTTCAAACCACCATTTCATAGTCTATAAATGAAAGGTACATGTTCATCATTAATACACCTACTTTCCTCTTAATCTTGGTAAATTATCACTTCATTTTCTAAATATTGAGGGGAAAGAAGCTCATTTTCATTTTCTACTTGTAGGTGTGCGATATTTGATCAAAAATTCTATTCTAATGATTGTGATTTAGGTCATATTTGAGTTATGATATTTTGTATTTTATCTAGTACGGGTTGTTTATTGAACTAGTGCAAAAATTTTAAGACGTCATGTCTACAATTTTTTCTTTATGAAGTTAGTTTCATGAATTGTTGAGAAATTTGTGAATGTAGGTTCCATAATGTCTGAGAAAATGACTCGTGATGATGCATCACATTCACAAAATACCCAACCCGAGATGTTGGGATTTAGTTGTGATGACGATGGTGTTTCTAGCGAGAGAGGAATTACCAAAACACATTGTAGAACAGTAGAACATAGGATGACTAGAAAAGAGTTAACTACATTGGTTTTCAACAAGTCAGCCAAATGTTTTTCTAAAGAACGTGCAAAGTGGTGTAGTTGGGTCGCGAAGATCGGAAGAACAAGGGTAGAAATAAATAATGATAGTTGGCATGAGGTACCAAAAGACTATAAGAAGACCCTATGGATGGAGTGCAAGGTACCCTCCATGGCAATAGTTTTCTTCGCCACCTAACTTTTGCTTCTCTTATTCTACAAATTGACTTTCACCTATTTTAACTCCCATCATTCTAAGTCCTCATAGAGACCCTTTGAAATCGATTGCCCAGATATGGTATATCTAAGAAAGAAGGCAACAACCATGATGTGCAAGAGTTGGCTGAAACACAAGTATATTTTATCCAGGGACTGTATGTTTTCATGTAAGAAAGGTGATCGGCCGTGGATAATGTACACACACATTCAACCTGAGAGTTGGGAGATCCACAGGAGAAAGGCTTTGGAGAATGATTATAACGTTAGTAAAGTAAAGTTAAATTTACAAAGTATTTAGATTATGGTGTTTTTAGAGTTGACATGTCTCTAACAAAGGGTATGAGGAAAGAAAAACAACGCATTTCTGGTTTGAATCTAATTCCTCATCGATTAAGCCATGGGGGGTATGGATTTGCGAAAATGAAATTAGGGGAAGAACGTCTTGAAAGAGATGTTGAAATTGCAATCAAGGTCGGGATGAGCGAAGAAGAAACAAGGGCTATGATGCAAGCAATGGATGTAGTTGAGATTGACAGGTATGATCTATTCCTCATAAGCTGACAAAACAAGAATGATATGTATGAGATGGAGGACGAAAAAGAAATTTTGGAACGAGTGGTAAAACTTTTAACTCCATTTTTCACTAACATATTTCCCGTTAACATGTGCTAACCTATTCCTATAATTTTGATGCTTAGGAAAAATTAAAGAATGATGAATTGGAAGGAAAATTCATACGCAAGTTTAACTAAGTCATCTTTATTGAGGCTACAAGAAAACTCAACCATCGGGACGTGTTAGGGGAGTTGGTGTGTTCCTGACCCATCGAGAGGTGTTTGGAATTACTCGGTACTATAGTTGTGCACAACCACTGAAGTTCCACACATTGTAAAAACATGCACTTCAGCAAGAGAAACAAATTGAGCAACAAGACATTCTCATTCGGAATTGATCCAACACACCGAGCTTACTGTTCTCGAGAACTTAGATGATTTGACATCCGATTGGACGTCACCATCAAGAGGATAACACCATTTTCCCAAAGTGGTTGAGGGTAATTTTGAGGCAATCATTCAAACTCCTATTGACGATGCCAACAATCTTGAATAAGTCATCCTCACAAGTGATAAAAAGGTACACAATCAACTTCATCAAATCGTTCATAAAATTTTTGTGTGATATTTGACAAATATTATTGGTTCGATGTAGGGTTCACACGTGTGTGAGTTTTACATTGATCGAAACACAGATGGTAGACCATTTCACGTAGCCGATGAAGTTTTGCGTGAGTTAATGAAACATCATCACACCTTACCAATTGTAGAAGGTTTGCTGAGAGTTTCTCTGGAGAAGGCATTGTTGAAGGGTGCCCCGTTGCCAATTCTGGAAGAATAATACAAAAATGTTGGCTCCGCTCATGGAATGTTTCTTTTGTCGCTGTGTCGACTCATTTATACCGATCATATAAAGGATCGGCATTTGAAAGTCACATGGCCAACAACACCTAAAGAAGTTCAAACTTCACCAAAACTAGTCCACGGAATACAAAAATTGGTCCAAACAACACCGAACAAGAATATACAAATGGTTCCAAGAGCACAAGTCCCGGAAGATCCACCTCACTTTGTACGAGTGCTATACAATTGGCTTCAACCACATAAACGCAAATCAACTTACACATTTTTGGGAAACAATTGCATATTTGGTGTGAACGAGATATTATCACACTATGGAGTGATTTCGAGGACCTGAGGAAGTGTGAGCAAGTTAATCAGATGCTAATGTCCATATACATCTTGTAAGTAATACACACACACATATTTAATTCATGTATTTATTACTTTCAAATTGATTACAACTAATGTGAAAAAAATTCTTAATTTCAAAGTACATGTAATTTATGTATAACCAAAAGAAGTGGTGGGTCAGATACATGTTCCCGGTGATGACTCAAGAAATTGGTTGTACAAACCAAGAGATAATCGACTACGTTCGCAAAAACCTTGGGAGGAAGCATAAGAAATTATTGCACGCCCTACATTGAAAGATTATAGTTACAATCTTCATTATGTTTACAAACATCATTTACGCGATTATATGAACATTAAATTATTATTTTTAGGGAACATTGGTGATTGATCATGATTGTTCCAGAAAAGAAACGGGTGTATTGGATGGATCCATTGCACTTCCAACCATCAGAAGCATTTGTCAAGATTTTGGAGTCTGCTATGAATGACACTAGCGAAGATGATGCGATCAAATTTGAAGTGGTCAAAATCAAGGTATAATATGGTACAATTGCTTCTTTTTCCCAAAAGGATTTATTTATGTGTTTCTATACGTTACAAATTCTATGTTGTTTTAAATCAGTACAAGAAACAAGCGCAAACATAGGAGTACGGCTATTATGTAACGGTGTACGTAATAGAGTGTATAGAAGGCGTAAAGTTAGATTAACTTAAAATTGACTAAGTAATTATACATTTGCTTCTACTAAACATTAATAGTGTCTCAATGTCAACATAATATTTTCTACTATCTTGAAACTCACATTTTCTTCCTAAGGCAATGAGGCTCTATTCAAAAGAAGGAATCAACAACGCAAGGAATTGTTTTGCTAGACATCTCATTCTCAACCTCTCAATAACTCTTGGGAACCCTAACTTGGTATGGTAACATAATTTATATATATTAGTGTGATGTGGTAGTTCGAAATAAAATTGTATTGATTTCTATTCCTATCGATAGAATATTGCTTATTTAACAAATTTTTATAGATTTTTGTTAGCTTGTACAATATTTTTGTGTCTTGTCGTACAGTTGTGGCTCTGGAATGAGGCCTATTTTGAGATGGGAATATGAATGAAAATAGTACTTTTTTACCATTGTAGTTGTGTGTGAATCCGAACTTGTAAGCCGATTCGGCTCTTTCTTGTTATCCAAACTGATTCTCCTTCTGAACTCGGAACTGAAATTTACAAAAAAGAAATGCGCGCACAAATTTATAAAGGAGGACCGGAATAGGGGGCCGAAAGGGGAAGTTCCTGTCCCATAGGACCAAAATTTGTTTTCGAATTAGATTTCGAGTGCGGAACCCTAGAACATTTTGAGTTTTAAACGTTACTACAGTGCCTATGGAGACTGCTTGGGTTCCGAGTTTGGAAACTATATAAGGCGGTTCTTCTAGCCTTTTAAATGTGGTTATGAATGACCTTTAATGGGTGTTCCGAGTTTGGAACGTACCCCAGGGCCGATGGAGAGTTCCTTTGTTTTGAGTTCAGAACCAATTAAATGTGGTTCCACATGCCTTTTAAAGGCGGTTCCACATGCCTTTTAACCGCCTTTAATGTCTATTTTTAAAGGCAGTTTTGATAACTACCTTTAATTGGCGATGATCAAAGGTGCGACTTTCCTTCTTTGGTCCGATATATCCTCCTTTAATGACCCCTTTCCCCTTGTGACATGTGGCAAATTGACCTTTCAAATATAAAAATATTTGTGTGGATACATTGTGCAAGAGGTTAGGTGGTTAGAGTCTTCATGTAGTGGCTACATGATCTTGAAAAGGTTGTGTCGAGTGGATGCATCGAACACGAGGAAAATGAAATCGGAGCCTTCTCTAAATGAGTGTATGATCCTTGGAGCGTATCGTGAACCAGACAAAAAAAATTGTCAACTAGTGTGTGTACGAGGTATGAGACTTCTTCTTGTGCCGGTACAGTGGTTGAGGGTCGTGCCAATATAATCCAACAAATTGAGAAAGTACCAAAATAACTAAGATTCAAGGATGATATATATTAATACACTGCCCTTAAAATAAAATTAGATCCCTCATAAAACATCTAGACAACAACCATTTCACAAACACATCAAAACCATTTGTTGAATTGAAAAAAAATAATACATAGAGAATATGAAAATTCATTAGGGGCTAAAGTAAAACTATATATGCAATTAGGGTTATATAGGTGTATGGGTCGGGTCTAGGTCTTAATATTTTAGACCCAGACCCGTTTTTTAAAGTCTGGACCCAGACTCTGACCTAATGAATCTAAATGTTTTAGACACATACCCGAGCCAATTGGCCGAGATCTTATGGGTGTAGGTCGGGTCATAAACTCATGCGCATCCTTAACTGCATTGATTCAGCTATACAATACATATCTACCGATCATATTCAGTCAATGCACAATATATAATATACTCGTGTGTTACTATGTCTACGGGTCAAATAGATAAGAGAATAACTCAAAGGGTCGTACCGATAATTCGAGCTGCTGCTAAACCTCTTGTCGCCGCTCTGGTTGAGCCTCCATATAAAGGTCTTCCATCGCGGACCAACAAAAATCTCCAACCACTCATGTAGCTTCATAAACGTGCACCCACAAGGAGCTATCGCAGGCGGAGACAATAAGAAATTTCTTCGTCGATCAGACCTTAGAGTCCTTGAGGAGTCACACGGTTTTTATGTCTGTTTGAGCATTGAGAACTCACAAAACAAGGTGGGTTACTGCCGCACAAAGTGCGCCGTCAGGACGGTGAGGCCGAGGAAGCTTCCGTGTCCCCTCCAGCGACTTTGCTAGGAACCCTGGCGTTGCGTTGATCGGACAACAACTTTGAAGCGGAAGGGTGGACAGTGTCATAGAAGGCCTTTGGCATGCAGATTAATAGAGAATACAAAGGAGCAAAAATGGTTTAGTGGGCAGAGGAGAAAAAAAATATGGAAAATGGGAAAACGTGTACTTGATATGAATTAGGGCATTATAATCTTTTCAGCTTTTAAAAAAAATCTTTATTGCTATTAAAAAATGCGTGTTTAATATTAATTAGGGCATTACTATTTTTTTCATTTTAGAACAATGCATTCTGACCATGGGAGAGATATCTATCCAAGAAAATGCGATGGGGGAACTACATGGAGAGGCAGAAAAAAGAGATCCATACCCCCCACACCTACAACCCAAGAGGGAGAGGTCACCCAAGATGGGCGAATATGTTTCAGCTGTGATCCTCGTCCTACTCATCCGGATGATCCTCATGTTTTGACGAACCAGATTTTGAAGACAAATGGGTTCTTTAATTTTTATAAAATATTTTTATTCGAACGCTATGGGCTTGGGGTTGTGTAATGTGATGCTGGATATAACGATGGAGAATCTGGGTTTGAAGGTTAAGGACCTCGCTCGCGAGGCTGCTATTTTGGGTTCACTCAAGAATGCAAAAAAAACTGATAGGGTGTATTCAGCGAAGATTGAGGATGATGGCTATTTATTCCTATTAATTTAGTATTTAGGGAGGAGGCAAAATTCACCACTGTCAATAAAGAAGCTTTATTCTTGTATGAGGGATCACTAGTCGGAGCAAGGTGGTGAAGAGGAAGAAGTAATTGAACCATGGAACATTGGGTAGGAGGTTGATGGTTCTGGAAAAGTGCTTACCTTTGAACAACTAGAAAGCTAGTTGCGCGTATGGATGAGGGTGGAAAGCCACCTAATAGGGGTGCTGGTTGTGTAGGGTCATCTTATAGTAAGGTTGGTTAGACTTGGATTGGTCAGTTATCCTTCGATAAACCATTATTGATGAAGATGTACTAGAATGATAATTGTGACACAAAATTTTGTTTAAAGGCATAAGCTTTACACTATCGTGTGTGACTATTGTGTTTTTATGCCTGATTATTGATTCTTATTTATGTTTTAATGCTTTAAGAAAATGACTATAGTACGTGTTTGTCAGAAAGGTTTTATGTTACGTGGCCTATCCTTTATGCCTAGAGCATTATATATCGACGATTAATATTGCTAGGGATGTAGCTAAAGGGTTGTAAATTCATAGTGGAGTGGTGACTCTCATGAATGGGGAATTTATTGAATTAGAACATAAATATAATGAACCGAAGGTTAGTGGTGAGGCTGGTTATAGAGCGTTAGACATGGGTACTATTACCAAAATTAATGATGACTGTGGATCTGAGGCGTTTAGGAAGGGTCACTCCCATCTTAGAGGTGCACATAAGGGTCAAGATGACTAGTGTAAGAGTTTTTGTGTTGCGGTGTTTGACATTATGTCTTGTGCTTCTTTGCGAGCTACTTTGGAAAGGTTATGATGGTAGGGTTACTTTATTTGAAGGATGTATAAGTCTATCTTCAGACCCTAAACATTCCTTCTAAGCCCAAAGAGTGGGTGATTGAGCTTGGTCACCGAATAAGATGACTAGAGCTCAAGTTTAGAGGGTTTGAAATTATATTGAAGAAGAAGTTTGAGGAATGTGGGGTTTAAGTGAATGAGTATGAGAAAGGATAAATAAAGAAGGACGATGTGATTGAAATATTAAGCAATTGTTGATAAATATTATATGGTGAGAGAAAGAGTGACAAATATTTTTTGTGGAGAAGACTCCTGAAAATTCTTAGAAAATAAATATTATAGCGAAGCAAGTTGGTTGTATAGATGACCTGTTTGGTCAGATTAAGGTGCTTAGAGAGGAGTGTTGCCACTTGAAATAATATCAAATGGGTGCATGACCAATATGGGGAAGAACGGGAGTTTTGTTTCAAATTTTTGACGAAATATAAAGATATGGAGAGAGATTGAAATATAGAAAGTCCATTGCCGTGAAATAGAAGAACGTCGTAGTACTCACGAGGCATTGCTTAAGGCGCAACATGAGTTAAATTCAACCCTTCGCGACGAGATTGCTAGGTCTTTTAGGGGAGGATGCGGGGATTTTAATGAATTTTAAATGTCTTGTTGTCACTATGTAAAGCAACAGGTTGGGGGACTTCAAAGGAGTCTCGAATCTTTATCGTATACAGTATATTTGATGAGTTTTCATCTTGGTCGTGCAGAGTCTGAAGTTATTGTTAATCTGAAATCATATTACATGAACCATATGAGACTGGTGGAGTGTGTTTGTAACACTCACAATGAGGTTTACCTACATTGCGTTGGATGTTGGAGGTAATTTTACATGATGAAAAAAAAGATGATATGGCGATATTAGATGGATTGCATTGTTGATATGGTCTTGGAGATCACCATAACTCATAGACTATTTAGGTAGTCTAGGCTTTAGTGGTAGGATTCTGTAAGAATAGCTGTGGTAGGTACTTTGTATAAACGTGTTCGAAATAATCAACCAAATTATCCTCTTATTAGGAATGTCCTTTGTCATTGGGATATTATTTACAATTTTTAAGAGAAATAGATATCTGTCTTCTGGGTAGAGGGACTATAAAATATATTTAACTATCTAGGTACAAACGCTATTTAGATTCATGTTATTTTCACTTGAGGATGAGCTTTGTAATTAATTAGGTTTCTTTGTATTCTGTATGGTAAATGTTATAGTGCATTGTAATGAGTGCTAACGAAGTCTTGGTAGCAAGACTTTTGTTGTATAATGTTGTGGTAACCCATTACGTGACGTATCAATCATTCTTGTGTAGTGATGTAGTCCCGATGTCTAGGGGAACACTAAAGGGAGGGGTTGTAATGGATTAATTTTGGGTTTAGTGGGGTTGTAATCGTGTTTGAGTTGTTGGGGTCTTTGTGGTTCACAGGTGTGTTGCATGTTTTGGACATTTTGATGGATTTAGAGCTTCATAGTGAAGCCGCATGAAAATTCCCCACTTGAGAAGTGAAAGGAGTGAGCCACAATGTGTGGAAGAGGCGGTAGCTTTAATATGGTTGATGGTGGTGCAAGTTTGGTTCCTCCCCCAAAGGATGTTCTAAAAATCTTCGTGCTTACTGTAAGACCTTCAGTTATGTTTTAACTTTTTTATAATGTTGTATATTTTGTTAGTGACTTCTTTATGGTTATGTAGTATTGCTATTGTTATTACTTGTGGTGAGGCCTACTAAGCCATGGGTTGTGGTGAAGGGAGAATGTAATTCTTTCATATGCGTGTGAGGCTTTCAGGCACTGACGGAAGCTGATGAAAATGACTAGCCTCCGCCCGTAGGGAATTATCAAAAGGAAGAAGATAAGTTACTGAGTTGGAAGACTTGTAGAAGAGGATTTCCTGCATAAGTTTGCCTAACTGAGTTATGCGATGGGGGATAAGCAGTAGGTTAATAGGCGACTATTGCTTGCCTTTATGTCTGCTCTACTTGATGAGAAAGATGGTTCCCCTTCACATGATTGTGTGGTTGGTTTCGATGGGAAATGGAGAAGGTTTAGTGGGAGAATGACTGACCAATTGTTTCCTTTGCTCCTACCTCACTTAACGAAAAGGATGTCCTAGGACTTATCCCTCCTTAGGATTTTCAAGATTAATATGGATAAATTTTTCCAAAAGTGTTCGTCTTCAAGAGGCCATGAAGACATTTGATTATGACTTCTGTGATGTTTAACGTAGTAACAATTTTGTGTATTAAGTTCGAAGATAGCTGGTTGTAATCTTTAAAAGAGTTTGTTATGTTTAGCAAAGAATTTGTTGTAATCTTGATTTTTTGTATTTTCCAAAGTTCTTAGTCTAGTAAATTATTCATTAGTGTTTACTAAATTGTATTATGAGCCTATGGTATTTTAATAGTTTAGTCGTGTTTTATAGGTATTATGTTTAATATTTGCTATGTTTACTTTGTGTTTGGTAATCTTGGTTGAACTGCTCATCTTCCTTGTTGCATTGTTCCTAAAGTGAGTTTTTGCTGGATGTGGTCAAACATTCCATTTGCTTGGAGAAAATTTTAGGGTAACGATATGATCTACTAGTATGTCGACTGGTCATATTTGAAGGGTTGAAGCGTGTAACCGAACCGCAGTCCTACGACTAACTGGGCTTCGTCATTTTGTTCTTCTGTGACTAACTGGGCATCGTTAGTTGTTCTTCTGCGACTAACTGGGCATTGATGTCTTTTTTTTTTCATTTTGGAGCAATGCATTCTAACCATGTGAGAGATATTTGTCCAAGCAAATGCGATGGGGGAATTGCAATGAGAGGCGGAAAAGGGGAGATCTATATCCCCACACTAACAACCTAAGATGGAGAGATCACCCAAATTTTTGGGGACAGGGCCTTCGTCTTCTTGTCCCTTGAGTAGTTCATGCGCCACTCTCTCCCGTATCACCTCAGCACAACTGGGGTTTAGCAACTTGGTGGGAGTGATACCTTGTCTCTCGTGATCGTGATTTACTAAATAACAAAAAATATATAAATATATATATATGTGCAATTAATTAACAAGTAAAAATATGAATTGAAAATAAAATAGTTACATGCATTTATCATTGCAGGCCTTACAGAAGTAGGGTTAGTCCCAAAATTTTGCTGCTTTAATGTGCCGTTGAATCTGGGGTTATCAACGCACATCGTATAGGGTTCAAGATCGAGTGTGAGAGACTCTGTGGTGGTGCTCCATTGTGCGGTGAACTGTAGAGAAACAATGAACTACGAAATGTCATCAATTGTGAACCTATATATATATATATAAATATATAGACATGCACACACACACACACGCACACGCACAGATATATATATATATATATATATATATATATAAACACATAAAATAGATGTAGCTCATATATGTAGATGTAAATATATGTAAAATAAGTCGCTCTCCTGGAAAAGGGGGTAATTGGAGGATCTTTCGCCAGCAACTACTCCTGAATAATATAAGAAAATAATTAGGGCCTAAAAGCCTTGAAACTTGATGAGTTCAACATCAGCCACACGTCCACAATTATGTCGGTCCAGAACAATGATGTGGCCAAAATGTATGCACGACGTCGTGCAACAGACGTTTAGACCGAACATGGTTGCCGAAATACAAACTAGTACGCATTTAAAATTTTTAAGAAAGCAATATGTTGCAAATACATGTAGGCGAGATCGGTAAACTGTCGCTAAGACCGATAGGAAAACCGACTCATGTGCGACATCCCATTTAAAACAAACACCAGCATAATTATGAAATAACAACATTGTATTACAATCTCATAAAATAAAGGTCAGCCGATAGGGCAACGACGTCGCATTCAACCCTTGTTGCCATGGCCCAAATCTCAAAATACTAGGAAAAATCATTCTTGGAAAATAGAAAATGACACAAAATCATCTAAAAACATACCAAAACATAGTGCCTAGGTTGACATATAAGGAAAGTTCACATTATTACTAATCCATATGAATTAGAAAACCAAAAACATACCAAAAAACACATTGACACAACATAGATAGAACAATTTCATGAAAAAAAATACAAAAACTAAGGAATTGGAAGAATTGAAAAACCATATCTTTGACAAGAGAAGAGATGAAGGGGTGGGAGACTGTAGGAATTTGAGGGAAACTTGAAAGTTAAAGTTTGAAAAAAATCTTAGGTGGGCTCCATATATACAGATGTTTTGGAATGACGTCGTTTTGAACCCTAGTGAATTCTTCCTCGACATGTGCGATATCGCATGCCCACCGACATATCCAAATATTCATAGAACTACAACCGACGTTGGCTTACCTGAATGTGGGCCTAACGATTTCAGCCCACTAGTAAAACAAATGAGCCTGCATTTGACCAAAACGAATAAAAGTCCCTTTCATAAACACTTATTGGTAAATTAGAAACTACAAATTTAAATTTAAAAATGTTCATGAACTTTATTAATCTGGTTCGATCGGAATTGATTTTGGCACAACTGGTGAAATATTTACTATTCGCACTTAGATCCCTCCAAGAAAGTGGGTAAAGTCGGAATGCAAAATTGGAGATACCCGTATGTGATTCATATTATCACGACCATGTTGTTTCGATTTTGGCATCAACGGGTCAATTGTAGGGCCCAAAATCTTCACATGGAGTATTTGATGACACTTTTTGGTAATTACGCTTGGGCTTATGTATGCAACGTCCCAAGCACTTCCCTTGAAATGAAACTTGAACCGACCTGCAACCAACATTGTTTAACACGAAAATTATAGCGGGAACCAAAAATTGAACTTGAAAATTTGAGCTAAAATTTCCCTCAGCCCTATTTCATCTCAATTTTAATTAGCAGCTATACCCATTTCATATCTCCAAAACACTTCCACCAATACCAACTCCCAATATTCTTTCCATTCACACCAGTATGACAATTTAAGTGTTCAATCAAATTACTCCTCGCAAACATCCACAGATACTAGATGATGGAGCATTTTTTTGAACAAATTAATTGAGGTTATTTCCATCCACTCCATGTTCATTTGGCAATTTTATTAGTGTTTTGTTATAGTTATTTTTTATGGAACAAAAATTGAATATTTTCATGAAGTATGATAATTTTGTTACATGTTATATAGTTTATAGTGTTTGTCTTGTCAAAAATAATTCCATGTTTGTAAGTAGTGAGAAAAAAGGCTTAGTTTAGGGCTGATTGTGGACAATAATTACATTTTGACTAAATTGTATTTTGGTCCCTAACATAGCATCACATACCATCTCTTGGTCCCCAAAACCAAAACCACGTCCTTTTAGTACCCTACAAATTCAAAATGAAAATTTTGGTCCCCAAAATCAGATTTTGGGTGGTTTTCGAGGACTAAAAGATGGTATAAGATGCTATGTTAGGGACCAAAAAATAATTTATTCTACCTGAAAACCACCCGGAATATGATTTTGGGGACCAAAAATTTCATTTAGAATTTTTGGGGTACTGAAAGAACGTGGTTTTGGTCTCAGGGACCAAATATGGTAAAAGATGTTATGTTAGGGACAAAAAAACAATTTAGTCTTACATTTTCATAAGAAAAAACATTGAATGTCCGACGTTGGTCTCAATCTATAGCACCTTGGGATATGTTACCGAACAACGACCGACGTCGCATATGTCTAAGAATTGTTTCATGTTTATGCTACATGTTATCTAATGGCTGGTGTAGATTTTGGAGAAATAATGTCATGTACAAATGATAAGAATTATTGATTATAGATTAGGGTTAATTCTAAGTAAAAATAAGAAAATGCTTGAAATGTTTTGAATTTTTGACATCAATCTACACATCAGCTTGTGTGACAAGAATGTTTAGAATGACCGACGTCTCACCCATGTAGATGAGTTACGTTTTTTTGTTTGAGATTAATGTCATCTACGTATGACTATATATGTGTATTTCATTTGAGAACTACCCATTTCTAACATAAATTTTGTTTGTTGAGGATTGGTAGTAGTAGGACAATGAGAGGTATCGATGGGCTTTCAACATGTAGATGAATGGACTTATCATTTCACTAGTCGCTCTGACAGTGTTAATGACGTACAACGTAGAAAATTGATGTTCAATATCAATAATATTTCAATTTCATATCAACGTTATGTATTTCAATGGTTTGTATAATATAATTTTAGAGAAAAGTGCTTTTATAACCCTACCTACTTGACATAAGTGCCAATATAACCCTTAGATAATTTTTAGTGCAGATATAACCCTACATAGTTGATGTAAGTGCCAATATGACCCTACTATATTGGCACTTATGTCAAGTAGGTAGGGTTAATAGTACAGGAGATGGGGTTGCAGCATGGTGTGAACAGTCAACTGCTACACATGACCGCTAGGGGGAACAACAAAAATTCAAGCGCTGTCGGCGTCACAAGCATAGTTGGGGCCATACTGCACTCTATGAAACATGCGAGCTTCAAAGGAATGATGCGATTATTAATTATTATTTTTTGTAAAAATGCACTACGCTATGTCACCAAGTATCCAGATGTCCCGCCAAATGTTAGGCAACTAGTTAGGGAAAATATAATTCTATGTGTTCTATAGTTTATTGATTGTTGAGAGAGATAGACTAGCAGTCACTGAAGCGCACAGTCTAGCACGTTTTGTCACAGTGTGTAACCAACTCATGAATGAAAGATGTTCACTATTTCCAAAAAAATTTATACCAGTTTTGATTTCTTATTATGAATTGAAGGACAAATTTATTTATTTTATAAAAAAATATCTCTTTTGTAGAACAAAGGAGTAAGATTCTCCTTTAATAAGTGTGGTGATTGCCCCTCCCTTCCTCCAATAAATGAAGTATCATCACATTTAAAATGTTACAATCTGATATGATTAAATTTAAATTATATGTGCACTCTGCTAAATTTGATCGATGACATTTTTGTTCATGGTATTGTAGGTGTTGCAAATCCCGACTAATATGATGGGTTGATGTCTGAGTAGCTTTTCCCCTATGAATTAGTTTATGCCTCTCGCTTGTAGCTAGTTAATATCACGGGGTTAATATTACAAATTTTATTGGATCTATAATGTGTAATCGGGAAATTTTCTGAATGGAATATATATAGTTTCATTATCCTATGATAAAATAATTAAATTTGATGTCAATCGTACTTATTGCAATCAATGTTGGGTGTATTACCAACACCTTTGATGGATCTTCAAAAAAATAAATTAAAAGTAAAGTAAAGTCCACATTTGATCATCGAACTATCAGTTTGTCCAGGTTTTGATCATCCAATAAATTTTCAACCAATTTTGATCACTAAACTTATTAAAGTACTGATTTTTTTTATCATCAATGTCTTCTTGACCATTAACTCTTGTCGGTTTTGAAATAGAGTATTTTTCTATTTTCATCTACTGAAGGACATAATCGATAATTTCAAACATAACTAAATAAAACAGAACCCTCTCTCTTCTTTTCTTCTCCGACTCAACTCTATTGGTATTCTCCATCCCTCCACCTTCACTTCGTTGGAATCCTCCTCCTCCATCTTCCAAACACCCATCAATCCTTCTCATTCGAAGGTGTAAAACCACTACCTTTCACATGCAGTAGTCAAACACCTCAAAGACCACGTGGCGGACTTCAATGATGTACGAGAACATTGCGCAATGGTCAAGTTCGATGTCGCATATTTTGAGCCCCACATAAGGGATGGAGAATAGAAATCTGATCGATGACGCCTTGGAGAAGAATGCATAGAGGATGACTATTGTTTAGAAGGAAATTGAAAAGGTAGTTACACAATTGATTACTATTTCAACCATGATCTCAATTCTATCCAGTGAAAACAAACATAGATTAATACCTGAAAAATATTGAGATAAAAATATATATTCATATATTTTTAAATCATGCTGGAGACACATTGCTGCATTGAAGAAGCTGAACATGAGCTTGAATTACAGAAGTTGGGCTGAGACAAAAGCTGGCATGGCGACTATAATCTGAGATCTCAAATATGGTGGGCAACACGACTTTGGTTTCGATATTTGGAAGAAGAAAAAAGGGAAACGTGGGGATAATTGAGAAACGTGAGTTAGATGAATAGTAAAGGAAAATGGAAAAATAAATGTTTAGGTAAAAAGACTATTTTGTACACCACTTCCTTTGATAACTACATCTCTCATACACACAAGTACAACAAAAGCACACCACATCCTTTTATTTTAAAAAAATAATGCCACCCCCTCCCACCTGCTCATGCGTCACCGCCTCTACCACCACTTTTTCCACCATCTCATCGAATTGGTAGTGCTCCTATTCAGAATTGCTACCGAGCGCTCTTCCAAATCTCATTGTTCCGATCTTCTCATTCACTGAGTGGATAATGTAGGGGTAGAAATGGGTGTAGTGGTAGCACAGAAGGGTAGATGTTAGAGTATATCCGTCCCAGGATTATTGGCCTATATTTTGGTCAACTTTCTCAGACCATGTTTGACCATCAATAACTTTAATTATGGATATTAATGGTATATTAAAATTTTATATTTAGAAACTACGTAGACATAGGAGTCTAACAATATCTCACATGATGAT
>JAULKM010121002.1:0-20988 GCA_032355605.1 Rubia tinctorum | reverse complement strand
GATAGAAAGAAAGCTCTCCAAAACAGAGCACTGCCCATCTCAAAGTTCATACAGAAAAAGGCTGTAAAAATGGATGAGTTTTTAGCTGGATGGAATATGCAATAGCTTTACACGGATGAATTGAGCACCTATTACTAATACCAGGAAGAGTAGACTTGGAATTTGGAGTCTTTGGGACAAGTGGTAGAAGACCGGGAAAAGAAGGTGGTGGACTTTGGCTTCTATTGTTCTTGCGATTGTCACTTGTAATTAAATTCTGGGTTCTATTTTCTAAATTTCTAGCATAATCTTGCTCTGACGTAAAGGGTACGACTTGAAAAGTTTGGAAGAGAAAGAGAGAGTCAGCAACCACCATGACTGCAACTTCGAACTGGAAAGTTTCAACTTTCATTACTGACCAAATTTGTACTTAATAAAAATAAAATAAATTTTTGTGCAACAGATATCTCACTCAATTCTCAACTGAATAACACAGAGTTTAGGGTTGCAAACGCGCTGGCCTCATCCAATAAATCAGCTTTAGTGATTCGCTATTTTATTTTATGAGAAAATCAGTAAAAATGTGACATTTTTAACACAAAGTCTTGTTTTAGGCGTTTAAACTTTAAGCATGATTTATTAAGTAATTATTACAACTTTTAACTGGGATGGATTTTTCTAAAATAACCTTAAAAAATAGAGGACTTTTTTATAAATATAGAATATTTTGGTCCATATATATATATATATCACAATTTCAAATATTTATTTCATTTCTCATTTTCATATTCACCAGATCCACCGCCGACAACCACCAGATTTCCACTGCCTCTGTTGATCTTATGTGTCTGCTGGATTTTCACCGCTTTCGTCGGTCTTCTCGGTTTCCGTCCTCCTCCGCTTTCAATTCTACGTCACGAAACCGGATTTGAACAACAGTTCTTCTCCGCCGGAGTTGAGCTCCCACACAACGCCAGAATTGAACCTGCGACATCGTTGACTTTGCGAAGGGCGTCTTAACTCACAGCAATTTCCCGCTTCGACTTTGACTCCGACGAGCTCGTCGACTGGTCCGCCATGTCGTTCCCTACCTCGTCGGCGGGCCTCTAAAATTCACAGCAGTTCTTCGACGTCGTTCGATTCCTTGCAAAACCCGAGGTCTCTTGGCCTCCGTCACTTCAACGATGATGTTTCGATGATAATTTCGACGGGGGAGGATGGGGAGGTACTTTAGTGACCAATTGGAGAAGACGACATCAAAGGTGCTTCTGTCAGGCGCGGATCGTTTAGAGAAGATGATGTGCGAACAAACACACACGGGGATTATTGATGTTTAGCCACATTTCAACGTGTAGTTTTCAAGCGCCGAAAATTTAAGGTTCTACATATTTTTTCAAAATTGATATTTAGTTTGATGTTTTATGATTTTTTTTATGTTTTGTTAATTGTAGTTAATGTTTATGATTTTTAGTTTGACATATTTAATTTGATAATTTAATCTTTTGTTGTTGTTTTATGATTTTTATTTTATGTTTTGTTAATTTTAGTTGATGGTTCTCAATGACATTTTGAAATTACCATAAAATTTGATAATTTAATCTTTGTCGAAATTTTATAATTTTTTGTTGATATTTTGTTAATTGGAAGGAGATGAGCATGTGTGCAGTTGACATTTGGAGCTAAAAAAATGGGAGAAAGAAGTTGCAAAAGCACGCGTGTTTTGTGAGGGGGAAAGTGAGAGAAGAAAGGGAAAATTTTATTATTTATATCAAATCCGTGAATTAACTAAATTACACACCCAACCCGACAACCACTAAACTTTTAAAACTTCAATTTAAAACCGTATATTGAATTTTTTACAATTTAATCTCTAATTTTCCGTAAAACCGTTTCGCATGGGACTTTCTCATAAACAATTATTTTGATTAAAAAACAAAACCTGAATCTCAGTTAGTTGAAGACGAGAATTTCGGAAAACAATAGAAAACTAATGTGAAAGTGACGGCATAATTAGTTTTATTTCATCATTATTTAATAATTATTTGGCTATAAAAAAAATTTAAAACGAATTTATTAAAATTTAAAATTACAAGTCTTTTAAATTTAATAGATACAAATTTTTTAATTTAAAAAATATATGAAATTAATAATTTTAAAAAGAATGAAATTTAATTTGTGGAATTATAATGTATTATTAAATTTCGCATTCAACTTATTTTGTATGACCAAATCTAATTAAAATAAATGTTAATGGTAAAATTAATTAGTAGGATATAGAAAATCAAATGAGGTCAATGAATAGTACAAAGTGGTTTCTTACCAATGTGGAGAGGAAAATGAGTGGTCTATTAAGTGGTTTCTTAAAGTTAAGTGGAAGAGAGATAGGGGTTGCGAAATAGACGGGTCAAGCGGGTTATTTAATTTTAAACTCGTATGGGTATCGGTAAAATGAGTAATGGGTTAAAAGGGAAACGGGTAATGGGTCAAATAGGTAGTTAAAAAATATGGGTTGAACGGGTTGCGTTTGTGGGTTGATAGCAGGTTTACTCATATGGGTTAAAACCCGCGGGTTTACCCATATGGATTGGTATATAAACTCATATGGGTCAATACATGGGTTGAAACCCGCGGGTTTACCCATATGAGTTGGTATATAAACTCATATGGGTCAATATATGGGTTGAAACCCGCGGTTTTTACCCATATGGGTTGATACATAAATCCATATGAGTTTATATATGGGCTGAAACCCGCGGGTTTACCCATTTTTTACCCATAAGTTGAATGACTTTCAAACCGCGGGTTGAACGGGTTTCAACTGGACCCGCTTTGACCCAACCCATTTTTTACCCATTATAAAATGGGTCAAAATGGGTTATACCCATATTTTAAATTACCCATTCTACCCAACCCGTATTTAACCCGTCAACCCATTTGTCACCCCTTAAGAGAGAGAATGGGAAAAATAATATTCCCTCCTTCCCAGCTCAAATTGCAAATAATATTTTTCATACTCATCAAGAAACTTGTCTAATCGTTAATATGTTTAACTACGTATAATAAATGTAAATAAAAATTTACTTTTGAGAAACTACTTGTCATGACTAATCCAACAATGTCACATACAATAATATTATTATTTATATATCTATTCAAATATGTGGTCAAAGTTAAACAGTGAATAGTAACATAAAGTGAAGTGTGCGGTTTGACATGAGACGAAAAAAAGTATATTTAATTGGTAAGAAATCGATAACGTTTTCTATTTTTTTTAATGGTCTAACTTCCTTCGTCATCATATGATCCTATCTTATTGTGCAATTAGTTGCTCGATATGTGTGCGAAATCTATTTGAACTTTTTTTATGCTGTTCATTATTAAATTTTAATTATATATATTATTTATCATGGTGTTAAATTTATTATAGCAAATAATTTTTTAATAGCAACTTTTTATTTACTCTTATTATAAATTAATAAAAATATTAACGATCAAACATTTTTTTAAATTATGTAATAATGGTGGTAGTGCAAATAGATGTGAAATTGAGGGTATAGTTTAAGGGCGGAGACTTAGACTTCCACGGCAAGTACGACGAAACATATGATAGTTACTAGTCCATTGTAATGCAATTTGTTCATTGACTTAAAGTTGGTCATCCTATTTTGAACGAGTCCTAAATTATATATACTCCCTCCGTTTTTGTTTTTTAATAGATATAAAGATTTTGATTTTAAAAAAGTAAGAGTAATTGAATTTGAAAAATAAAAATTAATTTACATGACTGAAAGAATATGAATTTTGTTAACATTAAAAAGAAAGCCAATTAGATAAAAACAACTCAAAATGACAATCATTTCTACTCTTCAAAGTCTTCTCCTCTTGCCATATTTTATTATTATTTCCAAGCCTTCATTTGTTTATATATCGATATGACTACTTTACCGTGCACCAAACCAAAATTATTTTTAACCCATAATCGTGTAAAAACATCTATGTGAGATTTGGACTATTCAATCATCTAATTTTATGGATCCAACTGAATGATCCGTTGTTGAAATTACAATACATCTTTATATCTTTTATTTCCCCCCACCCACACCCCCTTGTTCGTTTTCACTTCCTTCTTCTCTATGTTATTCAGCCACCTGATCTCCTCGTACTCCATGAGAGCGCCAAAGATGTCGTTGGCGATGTGGAATTTCTATCGTCGGGGACAACAGTGTAGACGGAAACCTTGTCGGAAACTTCGGTGGGAAAGGGGATGTTGAGGAGCTAGATGGCGGCGACAAGGTGAGATCGGGGCATGAAGGAAGGTAGGTCGTTGGCAGCAAGAAGGACAGGTAGGCAGAAGCGGATCTACATGGTAACATGGGGTAACCATGGTTACCTCATAGTAAAAAAAAATAGGGGTTATTAGTATTTGGTTACCCCATGTAAAATTTTTTTTACCATTAATATTAAATATATATTTTTATATATTAGTGGTTACCCCATTAAAAAAATTTCTGGATTCGCCACTGCGGGTAGGGTGGCACTGCCGTTGAAGAGGTCGTGGATTCCGACGACGGTGGTGGAGTGTGGGACACGTATCTAGCAAGCGCGTTGCATGTAGGTGACTTATCAATGGGGTATGAGCACTGTAATGAGTATTTGAATGAGCGGAGAAGATAGTGAGAAGGCCTAGAGTCTTATGTAATGTTTTTAATACTAATATATTGTATATAGTTCAGATCAGTTCAGATCAATTCAGTTCACTCACAAGGAAGAGGGCATTGATATATCTTTTATTCTATTTTTTTGTTTATTTATGACCTATGAGTTGTTCTCATATGTTTTGGTCTTGATAAACTGCGTAGTTGCGTTATACATATGGGATTTATAAAATAAAGAGATACTTTAGCTCATACAATGCCTACGTTGGTGGTATTCTGCCTAAAATCAATATTGAAAGTTCGTATATTTTACACGAGTTAGAGAGGCTTTCTGGTGTTGTTTTTTTCTTAGCGAGGTGGGAAGGGTACTGAGAATGCTCCCAAACATTTCTAACCTGAAATGCATAATGAAACGCTCAGCGGATGATTGTCAAAACATGGTGGCTCCTGACTTTTTGTGACATCCACCATGTAACTTGTCTCATTCTAAACCATGGAATTAAAATTGAAATAAACTTGCTTCATTCTAACCCACAGAATTCTATTTTGAACTAATTCAACGCGGAGCCAATTTATTTAAGATCAATCACCAACCGTGTTTGTGACAGCTACCGTGTAACTGCTCAGATCCTCCATAGTCAAAATCCCACTAACTTTATGTATATCTTCAACAAGGATTCTTCAACTGTTTCATTATATAAAAGGCCACTGGACCTTGTTCCGCCTCAGCTTCAAGGGCTAAGCCTAACTTCACATGCTAACACATTTCACAGTTTTAGCGGCTCTCTAGCCAGTGCATACACCGGATATGAAATGTACAAAATACATGTAAAGCATATAATAAATATTATAAATGGAGAAAGTTGTGAATAAGGATGTCAATGGGGCGGGCGGGTACGGATTATGCTACCACAATATCCATGCTCACATAAAATTTTCATATACATACCCGCCCTATCACCCATGGCGGGTACAACATTAAAATCCACCTCCGCCCCATCAGGTATTATCCAAAATCCATCTCCGCCCCATCACCCACTTGGGTCTCCGTACTTACTTTATATCCATTTTACTCACCTCATATATATCTCCAAAAATACCTAAAATTTTGCATTAAAATTAATAAAATTATACTAAAAGTTTAATAATTTTAAAATAAAAATATTATAGGTAAAATGTGCATTATGGTTAAATAATAGTTTATTATATAATAAATTAGCATGTACATAGCGGTTGTAGTGGGTGGGGCGAGGGTGAGGTGGGTATGGACTAATAACCATACTCGACACACTACCCACAATGAGTATCAATTTTCATACTATACCCACCCCATCCCCACAAAAGCTACATCCATACTCGCCCCATTGGGGTGGGTGTGGGATGGACCTCCACCAAAACCCATCCCACTGTCATTCCTAGTTGTGAACCATTAATGAAGCAGCCAAAGGACCAGTTTCTCGCATGTCAACTGATTGAGCTTGTCTAGGGAGACTTTGAAGCACCAACTAGCATATATTGAAGCACCTACACCTTACACTCGAAGTACTTCAATACAACTTTAAAGTTCTTAGCACAAGTAGAGAATGGGGTGATTAAAGGTGCTTCTATCAAACAACAAAAGCACTTTAGAACAACCTTCTCTGGTTCCGCCTTCGATCAATTCTATTAAAGGCGGTTCTTTTGTTTGGGGTATGAAATAGGTTCCGAATTTGAAACTTATTTCTGAGGTTCTAAAAAAAATCACCGGAAACCAAAGGTTTCTGGTAGCACATATAAGGAAACCTAGAAAAATATATAAATCTAGACAAAAAATAGGACATGATATAAACCCAAAAAGAAAAACATCAGGCAAAGTTAATCAAAACAGATCTGGTGTACTTCGTGGCGGAGGATGCGGTGGAGCGGCGACTTCGACACGGCGGGAGAGCATCGGTGGCAGAGAAGGATGGTAGCAGCGTGAGGGAAGAGCTTCCACACGGAGAGCTTCAATCCTGCGACGCCAGCGGAACATCGATCTAGCAGCGGCGGTGGAGGCGTGTAGGCGTGTAGGCAAACGGATGAGTGGTGGGTGGACGTTGAGAGGGGGGACTAGCGAGGCAGGGAAAAGGAGAAAATGGATGGAGGAAAAAATGGAGTGAGGTAGGGAGAAAAAGGAGAAAAGTGACGGAGGAGAAAAGAGAGGCTAAGAGTAGAGAGGAGGATAAAAAAATTAAGGAGAAAATAAAGGGGGAAGAACATTAGGCCAAAAAGACAGCCCATTAAAGATGGTTCTACAATTAGACCCACCTTTAAAATAAATGAGTGACCTGGGCTAGCATTTCTAAACTTGGAAGTGCTTTCGGACCCTAATTAAAGGCGGTTCTACAAGAGAACCATCTTTAATCGATTGTCATTAAAGGCGGAACTGCCTTTAATTGATTTAGAACCGCCTTTAAAATGAAAATGGTGACTTGGGAGGGAGTTCCAAACTCGGAACCTATTTCGCACCTCAATTAAGGCGGTTCCGATAGAACTGTCTTCTAACGCTTTCTTTAATAGAGCTTTCTCCACTAGTGTCTTTACAAGCATAGATTGAAGCACCTAGACCTTACACTCAAAACACTTCAATACGACTTCAAAGCACCCACCAACAAGTATAGATTGAAGCACCTACACCTTACACTAGAAGCACTTACAAGAAATACTTAAGTTTGCATGTAATTCTTAAAGCACTAACAATATTAATTTCAAATACCTAGATATAACCGTAACTTAAAGTATTTGAACACATAAGTTGAAACACATGTATCGCACACTCGAAGCACCAAAAAAAGTTGAAGCGCCTTCAATGCAACTTCAAAGCACCTACAAACATAGGTTGAAGCGCATGTGCCTTACATTCAATCACTTACAAGATATACTTAAACTTGAGCGAAAATATTAAAGCATCAACAATACTTATTTCAAGTACCTACAATCATGGCTTAAAAGCACCTACATGTTATACTTAAAGCACGTAAAACCATTACATCAAGCACCATTATCAGCTACAACTAATACTTCAATCACAAACAAATATAGTTTAAAGCACCTACAACCATAATTTAAGTCACCCACAAACTACACTAGAAACACTTACAGATAATACTTCAAACACCAATAATTTATATTTGAAACACCTACTACCAATTATAACGTAAAGCACATACAAATTATAAGTGAAACACCTTTAAACCACTCTTGAAGAACCTACAACAATAACTTGCAAAGAAGAAGTGTACATAAATATGAATAGTTTAATCGGCAAACCTCATAAACAAAATTAATTTTCTTGAACCCCATAAAAGGTTCATTAAGTTTCTGCCACGGCTTCTTCTCCACTTATTATTGTTTATTTCCCTAACCTAGAGTAAATTTGGTAAACCTTCGGAGTTTTTGTCTCCCCGAGCGCCTCTAAAGTTTGCTTCACCAAGTCTTTCACCAATAAACGGTCGTTCTTGATGAAAGCTTGTTCTACAAGCGCAAGCTTGCCAGGTATCTTTGATATACTACCTTTGATGATTTTTCTTGCTAACAATGCCAGCTAGAATGTCTTCAATGGTACACATATTTCACCTTGGGACATGACACGACTTGCATTGCTAGATCTTTGACTAAAGTCTTGCAGTTTTTTCATCTGCCAACAAAAAAATTTTGCAGTTAAATTCAATGAGTACACCAATGCGGGCATTATGGATTTAGGACCCAATCCCGACTTCTGCAGCCAGTTTGCTGGATTTTTTGTCAACAAGCGACATACCCTTTTTTCCATATACTTCGGTCAAGGGATAGAAATTTGGAACACCGGTTATTCTCTCATTGGAGCTCAGCATGGTGAGACCCGTAACATTTTCTAGGAATAGCCTAATCTCTCCAGTCTCCTTTCTCGAAAGCCTATTGAGGTTCATATGTGGTAGGTCCATGAGGTGCCAAGAGAGATGGTTTCTCCTGACATTAAGAATGGATTTGGACTCACTGTTATAATACACTTTGAAGCCTTATAACCCGAAACAATCATAGGTCTAATCTCTCCAGCATTTTATATAATCATAACAACCACTGGATTAAAATAGTAAACTGTTTGGATTTGTTGTCATTCTCACATAAAGATAAAGAGGTGTTCTCATCTGAATTTTGCCATATATATATATATATATATATATATATATTTGGACTGTAAGAAAGGTAAAAGAGTATCAATATATTATTTTCTTAAATTTAAGATAAATAATAATAGCAATAAATTTTAAAAATAACTACTAACATGAAATATATTGAAGTAAAGGTAAATCAAACAATATGACATGTTTCTAACTTGTACAATTAAATCCATATGTATTTAATATGAGATGGTATCTTATTATACATACTAAACTTTGTGTAGGGAGTTTTGTGGAATTCTTTTCCCATTCTTTTTCACATCTCTTGCAGGGCTTTTCTTTCTAATTTTTCCCTACTGACTTTTCCCCATTTTTTCTCATTCTTCTCATTTATGCTGCAATATATTTTAAAATATTAAAGAAAATAACTAATAAATATTAACAAAAGATTGCAAAATATCAACATTATCCTCAAACTAAAAAATCATACACATCAACTACGACTAATAAAACATCAACTGAAAATCATAAAACATCAACTACAACTAACAAAATATCAACATAATCGTGAAACTAAAAATGATAAGTATCAACTAAAACTCGCAAAATATCAACTGAAATCATCATCAAATTTTAAATTGTCAAATTAAATAATAATTTTTTTAAAACATCAACATGTCAAACTGAAACTCATAAATATCAACTACAACTAATAAAACATCAACTAAAAATAATAAAACATCAACTACAACAAACAAAACATCAACATGATTGTCAAACTAACAATCATAAATATCAACTACAACGAATAAAATATCAGTTGAAAATTTTAAAACATTATCAAAGCTTAAATTGTCAAATTAAATATCAACGAAATATTGCAAAGCATCAATATGATCGTCAAACTGAAAATCATGAACATCCATTACAACAAATAAAACATCAATTGAAAATCATAAAACATCAACTACAACCACAACTAACAAAAAATCAACATAATTATCAAACTGAAAAATTATAAACATCAACTACAAGTAACAAAACATCAAATGAAAATCATAAAACATTATTAAAACTTAAACTGTCAAATCAAATACATTACAAAAAATATATTAATTTAAAGTAATATAAACACTCAGGATCCTACTGAAATTGAGTGAAACCAATTCTCAAGTCTAAACTACCTCCATTCAATTCCAACTCACCACTGAAGATCCACAGAGCAATTTCCTATTTTCCAACAACATAAGCTAAAACAAACATCAAGTATTGGATAAAGTAGGGAGAACAAAACTTTTACCACTAGCAGCATATGAATGCGTGACAGTGATCCAGAAATGACGACTCGTTACACAACATTTGTTAAATCTAGCTCATCAAGAACATATGATTGAATTCTTGAACAGCGTAAAGAAAATACCTAACATGCCGGTAGAATCCGGTCGCTGAGTTGATGCTCAGATTCTACTAAACTGTGCATAAAAAAGAAAAAGTTGTTCAAACAACAAACAAATTTTCAGTTGTAACAAAAACGCACAGAAGGGAGAAAGGAATTAGGAAGAGGATTCAGACCTGAAATATATAGGTGAGGTGAGCGATAGGAGGGGTGTAGGTCTTCCTGACGGTGCCGGCAACTTAACAGGCAATGAGCTGCGTGACAGTTCCTATCATGAACCGTTTTTTCCATATCCTTTCAAAATACAGTGTAAATGGTTCCAATTTGAGTAGAGATTGGGCAGTTTTCGATGAGATTCTGACAATATTCAGTAGTTTCCAGCGGCAGTTTTTGCCAAAATCAACGGTTTTCAGGGAGGAGAAAAGAGAAAAGAAGAACAAATTAAATTAAAATGTGAATATGATATATATATATATATGGACCAATGTTATTCTATTTACCCAGGAAACCCTCCACTTTTTGAACAATTTTTTAAAAATAATTATAATTGGAATATATAATAATTGCATAATGATCCATGTCTAAAGTTTAGCCTGCCTAAAACAGGACTTTGTGAATTAATATACATGTAAGAAAATAATTACAAATTTTTTTGTTCTTATGTAAAAAGGTAAGACAAGATCTGTATTCTGAAAAATGAAATGTATTTGGTCAAATTAAAATCAAAATTGAAAAGGAAAATTAGACTGATTGGGTAACCATTTAATTTAAGAACTGCTTTTTATGAAGTACAAAAAAATGACGATTCACTTGAAAATTTACATCAACAACTTTTACCTCACCACACAACAGGTCATGTTTAATGCATGGTCGTCTATTCCGGAATCAAAAGGCAAAATCCATTGCCCTCAAGATCCCGTCATCTTGGCACTATGGGTTGATGATGTCATAAATCACGACATCCAAGGGTCAACTACCTGATGGTTACTTTCTGGTGTCCACAAGGAACCCTCTTATGCAAGGAAATTCCCACTCTTCAACTGTTAGGATTTGAACCCATGATTATTGGTTGTCTATTCGTATCATTATTATTTGGTAGAGGATATCAGTTCTCCAATGATCATTATTTAGGGTTGTGTGAAAAATCAAACATTGATAATTCAAGATATATTTAAGAGAGAGTGAAGACTGAATCACCCTAAGGACTACAAATTACACAACTTTAAATAAAGACTCAAATTTTGGGTTACACAAGAACCAAATAGAGCTTGTGTGAAGATTTATGATGTAACAGCGACATTAGTGGAAGCACTAGTGTACTAGTGGCCTATTAAAGGAGGTTCAATCTCTAACAACAAAATACTAAATACGAGGCAATGTCACTCTAAAAGTTACCCCTAGAATTAACCTCAACCACATTCTTCTTCCCCATCACCTTTGTCTTCTCTAAAATCACTAACTCCTGCCGAAGAGCTAAAATTAGGGAATTCTTTTCCTCCCATAGAGTGCACAACCTCTTCAGTTCCAACTCCACAGTAGAACCCTAGGTACTTCACCACCACAAGAGCCATTACCCACATGGTGATTTCTACGAACACTCATTCCCTGATAAGGAAGAAAACTATCGCCCGACCCTAAAAACATAATAGAAATAGGAAAGATAATATATTTATTACCAAATTTTCATATATATATATATATATATTAAATACTATCCCGTCCTACAGGCTTTCAACCACCAATAAAATGCTCACTCATTTCAGTTAGAAAACTTATGAGACGTCAAATGCATGTATTTCTTAAGGTATTTAACATCTCTTTTTGTTATATTTTGCGGTATATTGCTACGTTTAGATGGTTTTTACATCATAAAGGGCTTAGATGATCATTGTTGATTTTTTTACCTAAATCCCTCATTTTGTAGCCTAATATGAGCTAATAGATTTTTGTCCGTACGAGCGTCTAGATATCGTTTTGTGAGCTTATTTGTAGATTTCTTGTAAGTACTTTAGATTAGATGAATGAAGGCCAATTTTTAATATGGTAGAATATTAAACGAGTCAAAACATGGTAAGAGATAGAAGGGTAAAAGAAAAAACGCCAAGTTCAAAAGCGTCGAAGAAATGCACGAGCCATGTAGAATTGCACGGTCCATGATATCAGTCTATACCAAGATAAAAGTCCCAGCCGATTGTCCATGCAAATATGCACAACAACACAAAGAATAGAGGAAGAACCATACCCGATCGACATGACGTGAAAATGTGCATACCCTGTGCATTCAGAATCTGGGAATTACAAGTCTCGGGTGATGGGCCGTGAAAAACTTCACGGTTAGTCCAATCAATTTCAGTGGAACGATCTTTTAATCGATATCCCATGCAATACAACACGAGCTGTGTTGGCCGTGCCGTCCAATACTTCACGGCCCGTGCCACACTGGTATTGGGGTTTTTCAACTTGGGCTTTTATGCCCATTTATCCTACCACATATATATGGCCTTCAAACTCCTAGGGTTTAGTAAGTAGATTTCATTAGTTTCATTTAGTGTATTAGGTAGGAAGAGAGGTTAGGAGAATTATGTTTGGCGTTCTTTCTCTTCTCTCTTCATTTACTACTTTGATTCATGGCATTTATTCCGATGATTGTCATGGATCGATGTAACATTAGTAGATTTGTTTATTTCTTGGGGAATATTTGTAAACATGATTTGACATTATTTTTGAGACTTTTTAGATTCATCATATTTTTCCATGTTATAGATATCGTGCGTAATTTCTAGTTTAATTTTTTATTGTGATTTATGCTATGAAATATGTTAAGATCCAGACTTGATTTATTTCTTATATGATATCATGCTAGGCTTTCAATGCTAGGTTGGGAGTGTTGGATTATTAGCGCAATGATAGTCTTGTAAGTGCCGAGTGGATATGTGCGATAGATCCACCTTGTAAGTTCCTAGATGTAAATAGACAATAATTTTAATTATCTAATTCTGTGAGGAATTTTATGTTAGGAGCATCAAACATATCACGTTGATGTTACAAAATCCCAATGGGGGGAACTCTGACTAACCCTGATAGTTGAGAAATTTTAATTTGTAGCGACTAGGGTGGGGGAGACTCTAGAGTTATCACAAGCAACTGATTTCCTCTTCCTTTTGAGGTTTAGGATGGGTGCTCATAGAGGAGATTTTAGTTCTGTGATTGAGTTTACTCCCGCATCTAATTGTTGCAACCTACACAAGGTATAGTTCCTTTAGGAGTGGTCAATAGAGAAGTGCACCCCTAGCAAGCTACGGAGGAAGTGAGATGTTAAGGAGGAGACATAACCAACTATGTGACAGAAAGTGTGTTACGGGGTCGGGATTATCACCCAACCTGAACGCAACCATTTCCCGTACGCACGCCACAAACGTGCAACGGTCCTATGTCGCTCAATGCGTGTCTGCGAATCGGTCTCCCTAAACTGTGATGCACAAGCCACTGGGCCATCCAGTGCTGCCCGCCTAACCGCTCACGACTCATGATGTCCCCCTCTGCGCTCGCAATGCGCTGTGTACAACGCCCGAGCCATTCGTGCGATGTTTTACGGTCGATCTGGGCTGACTCGCGTGCAACACCCGGTCACCCGCTAGGCCAGCACACTAAATGTTCAGTCATGGCCCGGGATGACACGTCTCAAGCTCCTTGTCCTAGAAGTCTTCTCTTTTGCTTGTAATAGTTATCTATTAGCTTAACTTAGTTAGTTCTTGGAGGTCCAGGCCTGCGTGCCCTTATTTTGGTTTTCCTCCATTTTGTTCTTATGCCTCACACTTGTAATTACTTCCGTACACCATATATATGGAGTACTGAGCTATCCACATTTGGTTACCTTTTTGAAATATATTGAAAAAAAGTATTTTCTCCCCAATTGTCGGACCTTATATTGCTTTCTTGTTGCTTGTGTTGTGAAGTCTTGCTCCAATTCTAAACTCGTGTATTTCCATTGTGTACTAGTTCACGCCCCTCTAAAGACTTGGTGGGTCAGGATCAACCAAGCTGAGTGCGAGGCGTGGAAACTAGGTAGTAGTCGTGACACTCTAGCACAGCTAGGCCACACGGTGTACTCATTGAGAAGGTGACCCGTGACACAGTGGGAGTTCCAGGGGGAATCAACATTTTCACACTATGTGATATAGAATGAAATAAGTTGCTAGTTGCTCATGTGAATTAGAGTCTAAGGATCAAATATATTCGTCTATCATGTGATGCAAATAACCAACAAGATTAGTTGGTTCATATTTTATCTCATTTTACTTGCATGATTAGTAGTTTTACTTCAAACAACATCCCCCATTACTACTAGCTATTCCTGACACATTATTGGGGTGACGTCCGAGAGTGGATTGTGTTTAGGAAAACTTTAAGCTCTAATATCTCTATGGATAACGCTAGACTTGCCACTATCTACGTTTATGGTAGTTAGGAGTAAGATCGGGAGCAATATAAAAATTCGTATATTTAACCCCTTGCGCATGTGGGTAAACTCCGTGAAAAGAACGACCCCACGGGTGCAGGCCAAAATTTAGCGTCGTTGCCGAAATATTAGATTGTTGTATTTGTTAGCTAGCACAGTTAGTTTGTAGAATAGCTTGTATTGTTGTTTTTGTTTTTTTAAGTTGCTTTGTTTTTGTTTTGAGCTCTTGTTTGTTTTCTTCAAGTACTCTCACTTGTTTTCTAGTGTTTGTTTAAGGACTAGTACTGTATAGTTCCTTGTTTATGGTACATACCCATACCACGAACTTAGGATCTCTATATTTCTTACCTCAAACCACATGTAGACATAAGAATAAGAGCAACCTAAGAAATTTATAAAAGACTTGTTGATATTGGGATGGTGAATCCAATGGCCAAAGACAATAGAATGCTTAGGGAGTTTATGGCTCCAAACTTCGAGAATCAACACGTTTACATTATCTATACGCCACTCCCAGCAAATGTGACTTGTGAACTAAATCAGGGATGATCCAGTGTTTTCCCACATTCCATATTATGGTCGTAGAAGACTCGAATAAACACATCTCAAAATTCCATCTAGTATGCATGGACATGAAGACATCAGGTTTGTCTGACCAGGATTATACCCTTAGATCTTTCCCGTTCTCAGTCTGAGATGTGGCGAAAGATTGGTTATACTATTTGCCAGTGGGATGCATTACCTCATAGATGGACATGAAGAGACACTTTTTGGAAATTTATTCCTCGCCTAAATCCAACAGGCTCCAGAAGAAACTCTCTAACATCTCCCAACACTCGAATGAGACACTATATGAATATTGGGATAGATCCAAATGACTACTAGCAAGTTTCCCATGTCACTCATTCAATGATGGAATTTGGTGTACTACTTCTTTGAGGGTTTATGCGAAGATGACATGAGGATGGTCAGTGTGGAATGCAAAGAAGTGACTCATTCCTTCGAATTAGAGGATAAAATAAAATCTCTTACTTCTATGATGAAAGAGTTCATGAAGGGAAGAAACCAACAAGTTAGAGTTTGAGGCGTTTGTGCTTTAGACCATTCGACGGACATCTATCCTCAATTGTGAAAGTTTTTGAGGAAGTGAAAACCTTCGATTATCAAGGAGGGCAATGATTTGGAGAGAATAGGAAATATGCTAGGGGTCAACAACAAGGGTCCAAACGAACCAAGGCGGAAAGGCTAGAAACCAAGACCCTTATGCTAATTTCTTCAACCCCGGTACCATGACCAACCCAACTTCCGTTGGAGAGAAGACCAATAAGAGGAAGGGAATGCATATAGGGCCAGCCAAGGGTGGAATCAAGGAGGTACTCCACAATCTTACCCGGGAGATGAAGGAACTTTGAACAACCGCATTGGGATCTTTAAGTCAGAGCGCGGGGAGTTTATGGATGCCATTGCTCAAGTCACCAAGATCAATAAGATCTTCGCAGATAAGATTAGGTGGAACATTGAGGATTTAGGCACTAGGGCATTTTCAAGCATCAAGAACCTTAAAGTTCAAGTTAGGAAATTGACCACCTCGATTAGCCAACTAGAGGCAAAGAGATTCCAGTAAACTACATTCCCAACCCGAGATCAATCCAAGGAATGTGAGCACAATCAAGTTGCAAAGTGTAAAGTAAGTTAGGAAGGCCTAGAAAAAAATTGTATAAGAGGATTATCGCCTTATGGAGAAAGTCAAGGCAACCCTTGAAGAGGTTGTAATTTTCATTGAGAATGAGTCCAATCGATGTCTCCCCACCACCAAAGTGAAGGAAGTCAAATCTCTACCTTCATTTCCAGAGACATTGAGGAGAAATGCAAAGGTGGTGACCAACGTCAAGCAAATTAGAGAGATCTTCAAGTGTTTTGAGGTAAGTAACCTACTTTTGGATGTCATTGATCAAATTCCTCTCTGTGCAAAATTCTTGAAAAATGCATGCATGAAGAAAAGACTTAAACTGGTAAAGAAAGTAGGTGAATTGAAAATAGAAGGATTAGCCACTTTAACTCATAGAAGCCTACCGAAAAAGTGTGATGATTCAGGTATGTTTTCAATTCCAATTGACTTAGGAGGTAAACAAGTGAATTATGTTATGATTGACTTATGAGTTTCAATTAATTTCATACCATATAGCCACTACAGGAACCTTGATCTAGGAGAACTTAAGGAAACTAGGGTGATTATCCAATTGGCCAACCATTCCCAAGTTAGTCCTAGGCGAGTAGTGAAGGATATGATGGTTATAGTGGGTAAGTTAGTGTTTTTTGCGGACCTCCATGTCCTTGACATGTTGCATGAAGGTTTGTTTAAGATTTACAAGTCTAGTCATGCATCTTATCCTTCTTCTTTTGCAATTAATGGCATAGTTGCTTATGAGAAAATTGATCATGCTGAGATGTCTTTCATAAATGATGAATTTTGAACTCTTGTATGATTGATGAGCGGTCATATATTGGGAGCCTAATGAATGATGAAAATGTTGAGAGCTTTAGTTACTTCAATGATTCTAGTGTTTCCATGTTTATGATGAATTTTTCTTCAATGTCTATAAACACTAACATACAGGGAAGGAGTTAAAACCTCCTCGAACTCCTCCTAAACCAAGGAGAAAGGTAGGGCCTCAACCTTGATGAACATTGAACATTAACACCCAATGAGGAATGGATTCAAAGGTACGGATGACACTTTGTGGAGTCCTCTCCACAAGGATGCCATCGTGGATGGAGTCGCGGATGAGGACTTTGGAGACCCAACGTAAGGTTTAATTAATTAAATTTTGAAAATAGGAATAAGTTGTGAGGACAACAATAAATATACTGTGATTTTCCTTTGCTTTGCTAGTGTTTTAGTTGTGTGTTAGTTGTTTGTATGTTTTTTTGTTTTAGGAGAAGTTTTGTTGAAAATTTTGGTTGAAAATTTGTTTGAATTGAGTCTCATGATGTTGGTTAGAAGAATTTAGAAAGTTGGGCTAAAAAAGTAGTAAAATGAGCCGAAAAGCCCATGAGTGTTCCAAGGGCATGGGTCGTGTGTAAGAAGAAGTAGGCACGAGTTCTTCAAGTTACATGGTCGTGCTAGATAACCAAATATGTAGATTTTAGGAAAAATTAAATTTGCAAAATTGAGCAGTTGTGCCACGTTGGATATACAGTTTTCTTCTTCTCTGAATTCGGTAGTGCCAGTTAGCACTGCGCCAAGCCAAAACATCTCCTCTGAACTTGAATTGAAGAAGTTTTAACTCCCAAAATTCCCTTTCTTTTTTCATATACCATTACTACCTTCATATTTCTCTTTATATCCCAAACAGCCCATTTGGAGAACATTATTAATCCTCTAAACCAAATCCCACCATATCTTCTCACATGAATGTAGTGCAATTACCACACTTACATAACTTCAAAACATTCATCCCCATTTCACACTAGGCAACATTCGAATTTTGGGCATTCTCTCACGAGAGAGCATTCTTTAGTTTTTCTTGTGTGTTCTTCATCTCCTAAGCTGCAAATTTGGGTAATACTTTAAACTTTGTGTTTACATGCTTTCATTGGCATGATTGTGAATATGGAGGGAACTCAAAATTCAAAAATGTTTGGTGTTTATGGGTGTATGTGGGTAATGTGTATTTATATTATACCAAGTTTGGGGGAGGAATGTGGATTCTTATTTGTGATTATGTGATGTGCTAAATTATGGATGTTTAGGGAAGCATGATTCTTGCTAAGTGAGATTATGTTGGTGTTTAAAGTTTACATATTTTCATTACCACATTCTCTTGTTTTTTATAGAATGGGTCCTAAGAGGAGTCGGGTGGAGAAATGAACCACTTCCCCTGTTAAGAAGGGAAAGAGTTCAACCCAACTCGAGAAGCGAGGGCTGAGCCAGCCCATTGTGTCTACTCCCTTGATTGTCGATGACTTTATGAGCTTGGAAAGGATTTCCGGTAGTGCGACTCGGGAATGGAGAAACTCGCAATGGCCAAAGAGGGTGGTGTTGGAGATGAAGTTTGCTTACAGGAGATAGAATCTTAATAAAAACATATTAAATGATTCCTCCGTCCCATTATTATTGGTCTATTTACTTTTTCAAAGTCAAATTTGATTAACTTTGAGCCTAAATAAAACTAACATACATACAATAAATATATCATGTGAGATGTTGTTAGATTCATCTTAACATCTATTTTCTAAACATCAAACTTATATACGAAATTGTTGTATGTAGTTAGAAATATTGATGGTCAAACACGAACATTGAAAATCGTGAAAAAATAAATAAATCAATAATCATGGGACGGAGGGAGTATATATTATGTTGACTCGATAACATTGAAGAGTTTGAAAAAGAATTAGTTGAGCTCTTACTAGATTTCGAACACTATACGAGTTTGGCTCAAACTCAGATCGAGTTCGATCGAGTTCAAATTCTCGTCGAGGTTTGACCGAATTGTTCACAAACAGATTGGTTTGTTTACACACCTAGCTGAAACAATTTATACTATCAAATTAAGACGATATCTCCACCTTAGCATATATTTGAGCCCTATGAAAATTCAGTACAAAGTTCCAAATAATGAAGATAACACTGATTAATTACATTTGGCCTAATAAATTCAATTATCTTGATGAGTTCAATTTTAAATCGAAATCCAACTTACCATCATGGTTCAATTGATGTCAGTTTTAGCCGGTAATGAGTAGGATTTTGAATTTGATATCAGAAGAAAAGATCAAACCCTACACAAACAGAGTATACAACTCCAACACGTTTGGAAATAGGCCCAAGCCCACCAGTACAGTCAATGAAAATGGAGCAAAATTAAAGAACTGTCAACTTATTCACGCTCTTGGCCAACCACATGTAGTAGAGACGAGCACTGATGCTTATTCAGATCCGATTACTCCCAACATTTATCACAAGTCACAAGATAACAATAATACATTAAACCAAACTCATTATCTCTGAACTCGGGCAAGGCTCATCCCTCAAATAATGCTTGCAGAGAATTTTACTGAGGAAACCGCGTTAATGGCAGTGCCCAGAGGCCAAGCAGCTTCAACCAGTGAGTTCTTGTACATAATTTTTTCCAAAAGTGTAATCTTTTCCAAGGGATTCAAACCTGTAACAAAAGAAACCAATAGCACTGAAAATTACTGTAAATCGATCACACCATATAACATGATTAATGAAGCTACTTACCAAATCCATTGACAAGCAATGCGTACATGTAGACCATATCCATACACAGCATTTCTTGATCCTCAACTCTGGGATACTTTGCGATTATTCCTTCGTATGACATACTGCAGGCCTGCTTAGCCACGCTTAAGAAATCCACCGGCCGGCTAACGCTAGAAGGTGCATTTGGATCTATGAAACCAACCTCGGTAGCTTTCCCGTAGAAATATGAGGCTACATACAGATTTTTCCGCCCTGCTCCTCCTCCACCGTTCCACACTCCATTAAACGTGCACCTCTCGAACTTGCAAGGTGCATCGATTTTCAGCGCTTTTAGGACCAATGCTGAGCAACTCTTTCGGTCTGAACCCGAGGGAAGAGCTGATGCCCGATATACTTTGCCACTGTAGGTATAGTACCCTTCATCCACCATAAAGGTAATGATCAATCAATCATCTAAAAATAAGAGTCTGTTTCTAATCCTGCAGACATGTCTCTTAAAATAGTTCCATTAAGTAATATTATCACGCGCGCGAAGATGCTCATAACTTCATTAGTCATAATATTTCATTTGTGAACATGAATCCGTACTAATTTAGTTAAAGAGTCCTAGAAAGATCAATTTTGTGAATACCTTGGTAACCATAGGGAATACATGGATGACTATCGTTCTTGGACACCTTTAAAATCTCTGCTCGTCCTGCTAACAGACCATAGTTCAGGTAACTGCAAAGCAAAGGAGCACAAATGTTACACTGTGTTCTTGCAATTTGGTAAGAATCAGAATGAGAATCAGAATCAGTTCATTTGAAAGAAAATTCGAGATGAACCTGTGGGCATAGAGGTTGTAAGCTCTTCCCTGGAGGTACATTTGATGAACATATGTTTCATTTCCAATTGATAGATTGGATGCCTTTGGAACAGCATATGTCATCTGCACAGATCCACCTCCAAGATCGATGGTACCAACTGTTTCCGGATATGGTTTGCCGGTATTTCCCAGCAAATAATTGATCGCGACCTGCGAATATAATCATAGATTTCAGTTATGCTCTGTAAAAAGGCCTAAAAGGACTGATTTAGGAGCAAAACTCACCCAAAAATAGGATCCTTCTTGAGAACCTTCAAGCACACCAACCCATTCTGGCTTGAAA
>JAULKM010120986.1:0-20989 GCA_032355605.1 Rubia tinctorum | reverse complement strand
CGAGGAGAGGCGAGAAATATCTTCACCCGAAAGGTGTTGATAAGTTCTCCACAATATGTGATTAATGCATAAAAATGGGATGATTAGTCGATGATCAAAGGATAACTAGAAATTTAAACCAATTGCGCTCAAAACTCGTTATCATCTTAATTATATCTTTCATGCTATTGTGATTGTAGTTATATTGTTTTCTCTAATTGTTGGTTAATTTAGTTTTTTAAAGTAGTCATAGTGTTTTCTAAAATCAAAAACCTCCAAGTTTGTGACATCTTTGTGTGGTTTTTGACTACGTTTAGAACAAACATTACATTTTAAATATAATATAAATACACTATAATGTGGGACAATATTATATCTATCCTAACACAATTATATATATTTTTGATAATTTAATCAGATATAAAAATACTTATCGCAACACCTTAGACCTATAATAACATCGGCAAAAGTCACACATTTACAAACTGTTGGGATATCAAAAAGTGTTATAATATGTATGTTTTCGTAACAATTTTATGTGTCAACAAATGGGGGTTTTTTCGTAGTGTTGTGTGTTTTTAACTACTCAATAAAGCCCAATTTTCTCGTGGACGACCCCGACTTGCTACTATCTACTTTCTAATAGTTAGCCGCTATTAGGGCATATAAATACTATTTTTGAAAGGCACAACGAAGGCCTCCCAGAAAACTACAAAATTTATAAAGAAATCACTAATGTCAACATGGGGGGAGCTACACGTGACTGTACTTTTTCCCCTTATTGTGGTTTTTATCCCACTGGGTATTTCCAAGTAAGGTTTTTAAAGAGGTAGCATGAAAACGTAATAATTGTACTGAGCATTATAGGGGGAGTGTTATTAATAATGAAATGCCCATTAACAATAAACTAGATTTGTGGTAATTAATTATTTCACTATTTATTTACCATAGGGGGAAACTATGTAATTACCCCTTAATTTCTCCTATAAATACCCACTAAGAGGATGAACAACATGCAACCTTTTATTCTCACTTTCTCACTTTATTACTTTATCTCATCCTTACCTTCTCCATTCTCTTCATTTTATTTTTTTATATCAAGTTTCTTACCACTTTCTTAATTAATTGGTGAAAATTAGTGATTTTCACAATAATAACTAGAGTAATGATATTTTTAGTGAAATTTCATGGTGAAAATTCAAAGTGAATGATGTGGTATTAGAAAAATGACTAAAATATTCATTGTTAGTTACACTTTGTAAGGGAAGATGATTAGTGATTTGGTTTTTTCATTAGTATCACATCATTCACTTAGATGTTTCACTATAAATTTTTATTGAGAGTATATTACTCTAATAACTAATAGCACTAAACGACAAATTTTTTTGAACTTTTTCGATTATTCCACTGTTTAATTTCCGCTCTGACTTCTGTGATTGTCGGCATTGCCGGTAGTGTTTCATGTGACCGACGTTTAACTGTGAAGATAGGATACGATCATCACAATTAACGGCTGAATTTGTGCCGGCAATAAGAATATAGCGCTCCCCGAGGTTTCTATTGTGCGAAGTTATCCAATTTGCTAAATCCTACGTGCCTTTCAATAAAATATTAGTCCCACCAGATAGCTACACTGTTAGAATTACTGCTTGCTAGTTGCCCAATCCATCGTCCCACAATTATCTTTCTAATTTAACTTTTAGGATCAAACTAAAGCTAGTTCAACCATTAAATTCTCTTAATATATATAAATTATTATTAGTATGTGATATGATTTTAACTTAATCATAGCATACAATTTTAAAATAATAAATTTTCAGAATTATTTTATATTAAAAATAGTTATTAAAAATTGATGCAGTTAATTCTACCAGTCAAATTAGGAACATGAGACGGAATGATTATATAATTTCGCGGCAAAATTTCCACCAATCCTTTAATAAGCCTATCCATGGGAACACGCTAACAAAACTAACGGCCGAACATCAGCATGATTACTTGGCAAAGTAAACGTTTCCTTGTCGAATGATGATATACCATATCAATATTTTATTGGGCCAACTTTATAGGAAGAGTCCGTATCTGGAAAGACGGTGTTTCCCTAAGTAATTGAAAGACGATTTTTTCATAAGTAATGGAAACACCAAGGTTTAAAGTGCAAATTAGAAGAAATGAAAATAAAAATTTCGGGTTGTATGAATCAAGTTATAAACTTTATAACTACTACACGTTGCATAATAAATTTTTAATATTGCAATCAAGATCTTTTACCTTTTATTATTCTAATTAAACTCTGTCTTTCCATAAGTCTATGGAAAGACGATGTTTCACAAAACTTTGCCTAATAGGAAATTGATTAAATTTAATTCAATAGAAAATTAATTATCTAATTTTGGATATTATTTATGTAATTAATTTGAATTTATCTAAGAGTTTAGATTACATTTGAATCGTGTTTTATCGTCTGATTTGATCAACCTTGTAATGTCCAGAATTATTTAAGTTGACAATTTGTGAAAATTATGCAAACATGCAATGTTGTGTTGAAACATCAATTATGATATGACTTACGAGAGAAGGAAGTTTGTTGTGGAATTCGAGGAGCAGATATTTCATCCGAATTGTATTTGATTGCAAAATATATCAATTGCTATATTTATGGGATTGAATTCGAATTATGGAATGTGAATAGATATGGAATTTCGGGTATAGGTAAGATATGGATGAATGTTCTAATTCTTTATTTTAAGGTATTAGATTTGGTATTTCTTATCTCTAAGACATTTGATTGTTATCAGAATATTTCATTGAGATATAATTACATTCGCAAAAGGAACTTGATGAGTGCAACCGAGCTTATATATTGTGAACATTCTGATTGAGCTACTTACGGATTTTAAGAGAAGAAAACCTGCATTCGGATTTTATCTATCGAGAGTAGTCAAAAGATTTATTTGTGTTCCAACATGATTAATACGCTATTGATCTAAGTTTAGAATCAAAAGCCTTAATTTCTCGGGACGAGGAGATCTATCGTCGATGAGTATCGAGGTCAGAGGGAGTATGACTAAGGCGGATCGATAGTAAGGGGAGCTTGCAAAATCCACTAATTGTAATTAGAAAAAGTAAGTATGGTTGTATGATGTGCATTGTACTATCTTGTTTTGATTAGTGAATTCATTCTGAATTGGGCCATGCCCCACAGATGTAGGTGGTTTTCACCGAATTGCGTAACCAAGTCTTGTGTTCATACTTTACATTTTGTTACATACTTGGTTAGATAATTTATGTTAGAACATAGTCGGCATAATTGCTAAATTTAGGTAAAACCAAAAACAATTGGTATCTGAGCGAGGTCACTTACTCTTACCTTGGTCGTGTCAAGGGAAGTGTGATCCGGTTTTACCATGGCGACCAAAGAAGGAGATTCAGTATCTCGACCACCACTATTGGAGGGAACAAACTACAACTATTGGAAGGCTCGTATGAGAGTATTCATCAACTCACTAGATGAACTGGCATGGCACTTTGTGGAAACAAAATGGAACCAACCAACTGAAGATGTCGAAACTAGTTCAAAAGAAAAGGAAGAAGAATCGAGCAATAAGAAGCAGAAACTCACGGTCAAATCAACTTGGAGTTCGGAAGAACTTAAGATGTCAATGGAAAATTCAAAATCCTTGAATGCTATGTTCACAGTAGTAGATGAAAGTTAGTATAAACTCATTTCTACCTGCTATCATGGGAAGAAGGCTTGGGACATTCTGCAAACAGTCAATGAAGGAACAAGGCGAGTACGGAAATCTAAACTTCAAATGTTGGCCACTAAATTTGAAGAATTGGAGATGGAGGAGGATGTGATTATTGCAGTATTCAATGGGAAGCTGAGAGATATAGCAAACATGGCATACCAACTCGGTAAAACCTATAAGGAGGCGAAACCTGTTAAGAAAACCTTAAGATCGCTTCCTCAAAGATTTTCTATGAAAGTTTCCGCCATTGAAGAAGAAAGAGACGTGTCCACGATGACACTGGATGAACTGATGGGATCCTTGCAGACTTGAGATGACTCTCGAACCACCCACAAAGAAAGCACGGAAGGAGTTAGCTCTCAAACTTTTCTCTTCGAAGATTGATCACGATGGTGAGGGTGATGATATCATCGAAGAAATTGCATTGATTACAAAAAAACTTCTCAATAATGCTGAAGAAAGCAGTAAATAGGATATCTCAAGAGAAAACTGGTGGACGTGGAAATAGACCTCGTGCACAAGATTTTGGGAACAATGGAGGACCACGGTTTGAACGATTAAATCAGCAGTTCCCAAGAAATCAGGGTGGTGAAGCAAAGCAGTCTGGAAGAGTTCAATGAAGACAATTTGAAGGATATGGACACATCTAAACAGAATATTCGAATACACGAAAGAAGCAAGACCGGTAATATGTTACCTCATGGAGTGATGATGAAGAAGTGATAGAAGAAGAAAAACTCACCAGTAATTATGTGACATTCAAAGCAAAGATTCCTGACATGACTGAAATTGGGTCATGTTCCTACACGGCGATGATCGATGTTACTCTATGTTCCAACATAGAAAATTGAAGTGGTAATTCATCAAGTGATGATGACGGCCAGGAAATGAGTGATGAAGACATTTATATAGATTATGAGAACATGTATGAGATGTGGCTGAAAGTTGTTGTGATCAATAAAATTCTAATAGGAAAGAAAAGCCAACTTGTAGATAGAAAGTCAGAACTGATGGATCTAGTTAATAAGCTAGAAGATGAAGTTGAACAACTGAAACAAAATCCGAGGCTAACTACTTAAAGGGCTTAGATGGCTGAAACTACAATCCTCAAGCTGAACACTGGCAAGGAAAAACCGGATGATATTATGACTGTGGGAAAGAACTTCAAAGACAGACAGGGAATCAGAAATGACAAAGTTGAGAGCATTTCCGTAGACTTCAAGACAGGGGCACAAGTCATAAAGATGAATGTGATAAAGACTCAACGAAGGAAACCTGTGTTGTGCAACTACTGATTGTATCAAGGCCACTTACAGGAACAATGCCTTAGACTACTCAGAAACATTATGAATGGACGATAATTATCTGCATGTTCCAACATGAACGATGGTTACCGATCAAAATTAGTCAGAAAGGTATGGATTTCTAAGCACATAAATGTTTGTCTTGTTGCTCACATATCTCATATTGCCCACTCTAGAGACTCATGGTACTTTGATAGTGGATGCTCTCAACACATGACTGGACCGCATGAGTTTCCGGAAAAGATCAAGCCTTATGACAGTGGATTTGTTACATTTGGTAATGGAAAGAAAATTCGAGTGGTTGGTAAAGGAGAGCTGAAGATTGAGAGATTCCTAACCTTTACAAGTATGCTAATTGTTAAAGATTTGAAGGCAAATCTGCTGAGTATCAGTTAACTGTGCGATGACAATATGACTGTGGAGTTTCATAAAGAAAGATGCATTGTCAAACATAGTGAGGAAAAAGTACTTTCAGGAATTCTATTTTAAGCAACTGTTATCCGTTGGAACAAGAAGTCAGGTGTCTAAATTCTAAAGAAGATAAAGGAACAATGTGGCACAGGAGGCTAGGACACCTCAACTATAAAACGTTTGTGAAGATTACAAATGCTAAAGACATTCGAGGTATGCCTACTGTCACTTATAAAAAAAGGGATTGTGTGAAGATCATGCCAAGAAGGTAAAAAAATCTGATCACCTCATTCGTCTGTTCAGTATGTTACAACTTTGAGATATCTTGAATTATTACACATGGATTTAATGGGTCTGGTCAATACACCTAGTATGACTGGCAAGAAATACATTTTTATGTGTTGATGTGTTTCTTTGGGTAGCATTTCTTAAATAAAAATATGACATGGTGGATGTGTTTAGAAGTCTGGTGGTTAAACTGCAGATAGAAAAAGGGAAGTCCCGTAGGAAATATTGTCAGGGTTCGCAGTGATAATGAAAGAGAATTAAAAAAAATCCAGTTCAATTAATTTTGTTATCAGCTTGGACTACAACACAAGTTTTTAACATCAATCACAACTCAACAAAATGGTATTGTTGAGAGAGAAAACATAAATCTATAGGATGTGGCTCGATTAATGTTGGCAGAAAAGGTATTCACAAAAAATGGTAGGCACAAGCAGTCAACACGACATGTTATACAATAAACAGGAGTTACCTTTGTCTATTCACACGTAAAGCATAATATGAAATCTGGAAAGGTAGGAAGTCTAATGTCTCATACTTTCATATCTTTGGCAACAAGTGTTATATTCTCAGGGATAGAGAACAATTGGAAAAGTTTGACAGTCCCAGTGATGATGGTATATTTCTAGGATATTCTGTGAACAACCGTGCCTACAAGATTTACAATCTTCACACTAAAACTCATATGTAGTATATTAATGTGATTATTGATTATTTTGATGAGAAAATTTTATCAAGAGAAGGAGAAGATGACCCCGCACCAATTCATGTTCCAACACAAAACAGTTCGGCTGATCAGCAGGTCGATGTTGGAACACTAGTAGTTTTCGAAAATCCTGACGACCCAGAAGATGGTGATATTGGAACACCGATCTCTAGCTTTCCACCCCACGTTCCAACACAGGAGGTACCTGAACCCATCTCTAAGAGAACACGTGCTCTACCATGGGTAAACTATAGGGAACTTACTGGATTACAGTATTTAATCTCACTGATTGAACCCAAGAACTATAAAGAAGCCATATTTGATAAATATTGGATTGCCGACATGCAAGAGGAACTCGACCAGTTTGAATGAAATGATGTATGGTATCTCACCTCTCTCCAAAAAGGTATTAATATTATTGGCACCAAGTGGATTTTCAAGAACAAGTCAGATGCTAATGGCTAAATTACTTGAAATAAAGCACGACTGGTAGCTCAAGGATATACTCAAGTGGAAGGAGTGGATTTCGATAAAACCTTTTCACCCGTTGCCAAGTTAGAATCTATTCAGATTTTACTTGTTATTTCCCGCACTCTGGATTTTACATTATACCAAATAGACGTCAAAAGTGTCTTCCTAAATGGCGTGGTGAATGAAGAAATCTATGTTGAGCAACCCAAAGGATTTGAAGATCCCCACTATCCATATCATGTGTATAGACTCAAAAAGGCACTATATGGTTTGAAACAGACACCCAGAGTGTGGTATGAGCGACTGACACACTTTTTTTATTTAAAAAGGTTATCGTCGAGGGGGAGTAGACGCACTCTATTTGTGATGGATAGATCATCAAAAAAAATTATTGCTTAAATTTATGTTGATGAAATTTTTTTGGCTCTACCTCACAGTCTATGGTGCAATAATTTGTTGCCCTACTCCCGGATGAATTCAAGATGAGCATGGTGGGTGAACTCACTTATTTTCTAGGACTCCAAGTGAAGTAAGAAAAGAATGGATTGTTCATCAATAAGAGTATATATGCCATGAATTTGGTGAAAAGGTTTGGATTAAGAAACTCTCAACCAGTTCGAACTCCAATGGGAACCACAGAAAAATTGGGAAAATATGAGAAAGGTGTTTCAGTTGATCAGAAACTGTACAGAAGTATGATTGGAAGTTTAGTGAATCTTACAACTAGTCCACTAGACATATGTTTCAGTGTTGGGGTATGTACAAGATTTCAATCTAATACGAAGGAATCACATCTGATTGCCATTAAAAGAATTATTAGTTATGTGACTTAGACTTCTGAGTATGAAATTTGGTATTCTGAGAATCAAGACTCAATTCTTTTTTGCTATAGTGATTCAGATTGGGCTGGTAATGCAGATGATTGCAAAAGCACTACAAGTGGATGCTTCTTTACTAACATGAATTTAGTTTCTTGGTACAGTAAGAAACATAATTCTATTTCTTTGTCATCTGCTGAAGCTGAATATCCTGCCGCTGGAAGTTGTTATGCACAATTATTATGGATGAAATGGATGTTGAAATATTATGGGATTCATTAAGGGCCCATAAAGATCTTATGTGACAATAAAAGTGCTATTGATATCTCTAAGAGTCCAGTTCAGCATTCTTGAACTAAGAATATTGATATACATAACCATTTTATTCGATGTCTTTTGAAAGGAAGGAAGTCGTGATAGCCTATGTTCCAATATCAGAGCAATTTGCTGATATTTTCACAAAACCACTGGATTCTACCAAATTTCAGCAACTCAGGAAACACTTAGGTGTGTGCCATATGTGAGGTACTCTTTGTAACAAGCTTTTACTTAGATTTAGATTTTTTAAATTTTTTGTACAAAAAAAAGAAAAAAACAAAAAATAGAAAGAAGAAAAGTACGAAAATATGAAAGAGTTGCTGCTTGTTGGAATATGGGAAGTTGAATCAGAAGAGATAGAATGACTTGATTGAGTTTGACGACTGAAGGTAATTATGGTCTTGGAAAGAGAAGAGCTGGTACAGTTATTGAGGAAAGGAAAGTAAATTTTCAAAATTTTCACTTTCCAACTTCTCCTCACTTTTCCTCTTTTACGTAACCTCCTTCTCTTCTGATTTCCTTGGCTTCGTGATATTGCGCTCAGATTTCTCGTGCAAAAATCCTACTAAAGAGAGATAGAAAGTGTTTAGGAGTCTCAAAATATATCTTGCAGCACTACCACATCTCACATCCACCAAACCCGCTATGGAAAAGTTTAGTGCATTCAAAAAGATTTTCGGAGAACCTAAGAACAGGTTGAACCTAATAGAGAGCAATATGTTGGAGCCTTGGGACGGTGTTCAAGAACCAAGGGTTGGGGTTGTCCGGTCACCACCAGTTCAGCATGTATATGATCCATCCCTGCCAATTAAAATCAAGGTATTCCGAGAGAAATCCTTTACTTTGAATGGCCAAATTTTTAAATCCCAGGATGACTGTATGAGGTATTATTTGAAACATTATAAGAAAGTAGACCTAAGGGGGTATAAGGCTTTGTCAGGTAAGATAAATATCTATGACTTAAGTCATCCGTTGAAGGGAATCATAGGGGACATTCAGTACATGGAGGACTGGAACCCTAGATTAACTGTATTGGCATGTGTAGAGCATGAGGGAAAGAAGGTTATGTGTGTCTATACAAGTGCCTATGGTCCTAGGAAGCTGAGATTAAGGAGATTAAATAATTTTCTTGGAGATGTGAATGTGCTAAGTTCCTCTAGTTATAAAGCCATTCAAATTTTTTTATCCTACTGTTGCTGAGAATTTAGAAAATTTGAGGGAATCACCCCCGCAGTAATTTAGATTGACTCAGATGATGAGGAGTTGGAAGCCAGGGGTGTTGGCCACGTTCCAACACAGACTGAGGATATATGGGATAATAATGTAGATATGGAGATTGGTGAAGAATGCATCGGCGCTTGGTAGTCAATCACACTTTGGTCTTTGCGAAGAATGTGCGACGTCGCACATTCATAATTTTTCTCCCCATCTATGAATATGACATCGTAGTTATGTTGTTAACAATCGGTTCAACCGACATATCTATAATGTTGCATGTTCCTATTGACTCAAGCGATTAATTGAATCTATTTCAATCGGACCAATTTCTATCTATCATTATAGATTTCATATATGAGAGCACCAAGTAACATGGTGTGTTTAAAATGTTGAGATTTTGCAGTATATGAACACCAAGTAAATATAGTGTGTTTAACATTAAGTATTTAACATGGTGTGTTTAACATTAAAATATAGTTAATGTTAAATACATATTTAAACACACCATGTTTTCTTGGTATTTAAACACTGCATAATTTTGATATTTTAAATATTTTCCTTCGACAAATCGTACTGCGCACAAACTTAATGTGAAATATTTTGTTCAGACAAGTTGTGTACCAAATGTGGTGAGCGATGTATTGTTTAGAACGTAAATTCTTGAATATTCTAATTTAATTATTAACAATTTCATTGACCAAATACAGATCCGTAGCGATTCAGATCAGTATTGTGTGCGAACTTCATTAGGCGATATCATACTACATTTCGTACGTACGTTAACTTAGTGTCAGTTTCCATTCAACAAGTTCCTTAATGGAGAGGACCTGAACGTTGGGGACACGCTTGATCTACTTCGACCTAGTTGATGGTTCTGCACCCATAGTTTTTTATGTCATCATTCTACCCTATTAGTACTTAGAATTTTAAACAAATTATGACAAACATCTGTAGCATTTAGACTATTTTGTTGAATGTAATGTTTCTATAATTTAATCTTGAATTTATTTTTTGAATGTTATTTTTATGTCATTGGATCATTAATATATAACCTACCATAGGTAACCAAATTTTTATGGAATGATCATATATAAAACTATAACAGACTTGTGTGTAATGATTAATTTCTTCAACCTTTCTTAAAATAGCAAATATTTGTGTTCACCAATATATTTTACTATGTTGTAATTGTTCACCGACTATATCCTTAAGAGGTGGACTGAAACGGTTCACACAATCTAAAAATTGATAAGTTTCCATTTTTTTAGTGTTTTAGGGAAGAAATTATTCGTACTGGTTTTTGGCAGGCTCATTTGTTATGCTAGCGGGCTTACATATTTCACCCACTAAGGCATGTGTCGTTGCTACACATGTCGATCAACTTTCGATTGATGCGACGTACATGCAACATCGTACATACCAAGGCAGACAACACAAGGTCCCAAAACGATGCCGTATCAAAACAACTATAAATAAAGGGTTCCCCCTCGAATCAGTTTAAGCTTCTCCAGTTTCCCGCCAATACCAAGAGTATCTCCACCTCTTTCCTCTTCTCCTATAACAAAGGTATAGATTTTTACTATTCTTGTGCATAAATTATTGTAAATGTTATTTCACCTTGCTTACTATATGCTTTATGTATGGGTTGTATTTTTCGTTTTCTAGTTCTTACCCAGATTTGTTAGGGTGTTAAATTTTCTTACATGTACTGCAAAATTTTCTTACAGATTTGTTAGGATTTATTTAGGACATTTTTGTGTAATTTTAGCTTCGTACTGTGTCATTTTTCCCGGGATTATGTTTTTTTCATGTTACTGTCTTTGATGCATACAAATTCGGTCTTCTGTCGCATACCATTCGGTTGATGAGAATCATGTGCGATGTCATATATTCTTAGTTCATATTATGAATAAGAAGTCACTAGCATATCGATTCATCCATCGGTAGTACCGATGTCCTAACGAAGTCACATATAGGCATTTAAATTTACATTATATTGCTTTTTGCGACCTCAGCTCTGTATCAGTCTGTATATCAGTCAAGACGACTAACTTGCGACGTCGCTGGTACATGTAGACTTAACCACTGATTTAAACTGATATGTTCATGCGACATAAGACCGACATCACACATTGTTTTCATAAGGCTATTTTGCACTAAATATTGGCAATTCATATGCAACAATAATGGCTGGTGAAGGATCCTCTAATCGCCCCTTCTTCCAGGTATTTTACCATTTAACATATATACTTACCAATACATACGTACACTTTATAAAAATCAATTTTTTAAATATAGTTCTCCACACAATGAAGAAACCTCGAACCTGTGGTGTTCGACCTTGAACACCATACAATGGTAGAGGATAGCCAGCGTTTCCACTGCACTTTAAAACAGTAAAACTTTGGGAAAAACTTAACTTTGGTAAGGACTAAAACTAGCCAATGAGTAAAATCATGAAATTATTTGATTTTCACTATTTTTTAAAATTGCACATATATATATATATATATTCATAATGATTTTTTCTCCTGCATTAGTACATCCCCAGGGAAATTGTACCACTTCTCCCCAATGAGAAGACCCCTGTTGTGCTTAGGTGCTACGGGAGAGAGTGGCGCATGAACTGCTCAGGCTGTCCTCGAAGGGTTTCAGCGAGTTCCTTTCCGGCAACAACCTGAAGATTGGGAACACCTTGTTCTTTGAGGTGATAGAAGTTTGGGGGCCGATTGTCTTTAAAGTTATCATCATGCGAAGGGATTGATTTTATTGTAATTTCTATTATGATATTGGAATTGAAACAATTATTTTTAATATTCAAAATTTTATGCAACAATTTGTAAGGACTTGTAAGGATTTTTAAAGATATTTTAATCATTAATATTTTTCGAATAATTTTACTACCTAATTTGAACAATATGTAATTGACTATATGTGGGATTTGATCCGTGCATGATTTTTAAAACCATTTCCAACCATACCATTCAACATTATTTCCTATTTTAATTCAAAAAATTCAATGAATTCTTTTGTAGACCGAAATCAATCATTTTCATAAAATAAACTAATTGTCCTTTTTACATTTCCAAAAACTTAAACTGATCATGGGAGAGAAAATGCTAGACCGGAGACAAGCGTACACGACTTTCTATTTAATTTTCTTTGTTTCTGCACCTTCAAAATCATTACTTGTTGGTTGTGGTTTTCCCTATTATTCCACCATTTTTAATCGTACCATAACAATACTTATCTTATTGAATTTTAAAACAATACTTCATCATTTTTCGAAGTCAATCCTTCTGAAAATTTTCATCTTAAAGTTCTATCTTTACTTATCTAAGACGTCGGTCTTCCATCGCACGCTATGTCATTGAAAATGAGATATTGCGCGACTTCGGTAACCATTATAATATCATGAGATGTCGCAGGCTATTTGTTATTGATATTTACTTTGTTTGTTGCCCCTTTTACTTCGGTTAATATAATAACCGAGGTACGAAACCTATTATTTACCTCAGTTTTTTAACAGAGGTAACAAATAGTATTTATTTCAAAAAAAATGTAACCGAGGTAAAAGGGTTATTTGACCTAAGCCAAAAAACCGAAGTAAAAGGAACGAAATAATAGGTCATGTTTCTTGTAGTGTGGTTTGTAGAATTCTTGTTGTTGCTGCAGTTGATTTCCTTGATCTCCCCAGCTAAAATTTGGATGATGTCTCCAGCCTGGATTGTAAGTGTTGGAATAAAGGGTCAAAACAATTATGTTGCCTCCTTGAACATTACCAATTGCATTTTCTTGAGCACTTGTATCTTCAATAGTCATGGAAAAATCAAGTGTCAAGTGCCCTATATTTTCACACACATCACAAGGCTTTTGAGTTTCAACCGAAGATACTTTCTTCTCAATGGTGGACAACATATTTTTCATCATTTTCTCCATCCTTTTGTCCATCTTGTTCTCCCAATCCAAAATTCTTCCTTCCGCCATTTTCTTTGGTTGACAGTGGGGTGGTTCGATATACTCTTCTGTGGCTTCAAGTACATTTTTCAGCAATTGCTTACCTTAAGCCCATGGTTTCTTAAAAAATAATCCATTACTCAAAGAATCGAGCAACTTCTTATCTTCAGTGCTCATTCCGTAGTAGGATCACTTCATCAACTCCCCTTCAAACATCATATGGTTTGGGCAACTATCCCCTAGCTTCTTAAATCGAACCCAATAATTATTGATGTTCTCCTCATACTCTTGTGAAATAGATCATACTTGCCTCACCATTGTAGATGTCTTTTTGTCAGAGAAAAAAATCTCAAGAAAAGCTTACCTCATGCTAGCCCATGTAGTATCGAATTCGGCTCAAAGGTAGCAAACCATGCATCGGATGCATGAGACATAGCAAAAGGAAAGACCGCAAGCCTGAAGCGATCTTCGGACACTCTATTCAAGAATTTATGAGGGTCCTCTCTTGACTTTCCGTAGAATTTGGGATCACGTACAAGAGATTGAGCTTAATCTCGACTGGGAGTTCTCCTTCAGGTAGCAAAATAAAGGATGGAGGATCTCCAACTTCATGGCTAGAGAGTTCGCACATAGTTATGTTGTCATCTTTAGCCATTTCAAATTTTTGTTCTTCAAAAAAATCGGTTTTGGCAGATGGTTCTGTTTAGCCAAATGACAGGCCTGTAGAATCCAAGGCTGAGAGTTTTCTTTGTTTTCGTGCATGAGCTTCCTTACGATTCTTCTTGGCTGTGTTCTCAACCTCTGGATCAAATTAGCTCGGAATTTGAAGACCTGCTCATACACAAACAAAACAAACGTAAGCGAGATCAATAGAAAAAATAAATTAAAACTAACCGTTCCCCGACAACGACGCCAATTTGGTGTGTCATTAAAGAACCAAATAATTCCTAAAATAGACTAAGAATTACTCTAGCACAATGATAAGAAGGGTCGATCCCACAGAGAATGGCGCAATTAAAATTCAATTTCCTAAAGATCAAATTTGGTGTAGCCGCGACGCTTTATTGCAAGAGAGTAATTTTTATCAACAAAGAAAGAAAATAATAAAACCAGAATACAAAGATATTATCAATAGAATAACAATTCGGCGTTTGAATAAATCCACACTAGTTTGAACCGATCCTTGGCGCAATAATAAATTATTATCTAAAAATCAACTAGCTATAAGATAGCAAGTATTTGCTGAACTACCTCAATTCTTTCTTACCTCGTCGATAGCTAGCAAGTATTTGCTAAACTAGCTACTTCCCTTACCGGAATGCATCTAGCAAGTATTCTCTAAACCAGATAAATACTCCAATAGCATAAACACAAAAAGAACCCTACACAGATAACTACCCAAGTATTCACAAGTAATTGTTATCTACCCAATTATTCACTACCTCCGTTACGACAGTTTGGTGTTTTTACGGAAGTTTGCCACTTATTAACCCTTGTTAACAATGAAGGATTTGTGGAATTAATTAGCACTATCTCTATTAAATTCAAATTGTTCAGGCTCAAATTAAACAAGAATAAATTATGCTTAGAACCATCAAGAATTCACAGATGATGATTATAAAATCTATTAAGCCTCACGGTAACATTAAACTAGTGATTCATTATTCTACGCCGAATAAGCAATTAGCTACTCATATTAATTAAATAAAAATAAAATAAAATAATAATTAATATGAGTATCTAATTGGTTATCCGGCGTGGAATAATGAGTAGCTAATTGTTTTTTTATTAAAATGAGTAGCTAATTGTTTATTCGGCGTAGAATAATGAATCACTAGTTTAATTTTACCGTGAAGCTTAATCGATTTTATTATTATATTATTACAATAATTAAATAATATAATAATTAATATGAGTAGCTAATTAATATGAGTAGCTAATTGTTTATTATAAAAACAAACTAATTAATTAAATAGTAAGGAACAATGGAACCTGGGCGCAGAATGAGGAAAATCAATTAATCACCTAAAGTAAACTTGTGGCTGCGACAAAACATAAGAGAAACTAACCAATTTATTGTGTAACTCCTGTTTGCATTAAAATTGTCCTGCTTTCTTCAAATGTACAAGCACTATTTATAGTGCTCTTGTATGTTACAATACTAAATGAATTTCATTAACCTACAGAACTAATGAAACTTCATTAACCTACATAATAATGGAACTTCATTAAGCTACAATGATGAAATCTCATTAAGATACATTTATGAATGAGTTTTGAAAACATGAGCTAATGGATTTTTGATGCTTTCCACTTAATGGTATTCATCCATTTAATTAAGTGGTTCATAATACCCCCTTTGAATAACTAAGATCACTTCACTTATTCATTTTTTCGCCAATACTTCATCAATTGTGTTTTTAGCTTCTTTCCTTCATCCGTGGAATAAGAACATTTTCCATCGGATCACATCGTCTCATTAAAAACCTTAACCTGGAAAACCTAATCGGAAAAACCGTTGGTTAAGGGAAATAGAGTACAATGTATAGCTCCCTCTCAAATTCTTCAAAATCCATGAATTCATACACCAAAAACACCAAAAGTGCAAATTATATTTAAATAAAATCATAATAATCCCATGAACACAATAAAACACATATCACATTTTGATGCTAGTATATAGTTAGTCATAAAAACCCCCCAATGCTTGTTTTCCCAACACAGATTGTTCCTAACACATGGTCGGATCGACGAATAGATCATGGTTATGTATAGTTAATTATTAGATTCCTAACATCTCCATGGATGCCCCCGGTATTTGCCACTATCTACCATTTTTGGTAGTGTAGTAGTAGGAACGGGAGCCACATACAAATTTCACCTTTGACCCTTGATACTCAAGCCACCTCTCGGTTTTTAGTTTGCGTATCTCTTGTGGTTCTTGAATTGAATTAGCGAAGTCGGGTTGGGGCAGGTCAAATTTTGGCGCCGCTGCCGGGGATGTTAGTTTAAATGTCTAGTTGTTAACTTGCATAGCATGTTAGTTGAGTAGTTAGTGTTTTTTTTGTTTTTGTTGGTATTTGCTGTTGAGCTAGTATCCGGTTACTTCTAACCCTTTTTGCTAGTGTTGTTATTAGTTGCCAATTGTTTTATTCCAGGTTTATGGTACACCCCCATATTACTAACCTGGAAATTTTACATTATCCAACGAATACACACGTAGTAGGCGATGAAGGAAGAGGAGATCTAGACCGGAGGTTCCACAAGAACCCCTTTCGGTAGTTGTAGAGAGGGAATAAATGGCGGAGGATAACCGCAATTTGAGGGAATTGATGGCTCCAAATTTGGAGAATCAACCCATTTGCATCATTTCCAACCCTTGCTACCCAATGTGATGTGTGAACTCAAGAACGGTATGAACCATTGCTTGCCGATATTCCATGGAATGACCGGAGAAGATCCGAACAAGCATCTTTCGAATTCCACCTAGTTTGTACCAACTTGAAGTTGTCGGAGGTTTTGGAGGAATATTACAATTTGAGGGTGTTTCCTTTATCACTTCATGATTCGGCCAAAGATTGTTTGTACTATCTCCCGCCCGGTTGCATCACATCTGGCATGGATATGAAGCGCAAATTTCTCAAAAACTACTTCTCAGCTTCAAAGTCTGCGGGGTTGAAGAACCAACTCTCCAATATCTCTCAGTTTGCTAATGAGTCCCTTTACGAGTATTGGGAACAATTCAAGAGGTTATTGGCGAGCTCTCCATATCATTGATTTAATGAGGGAGACCTAGTTTACTATTTCTTTGAAGGGTTGTACAACAATGAAATGCATACGGTGAGTGCCGCTTGCAATGTTTTAATCGCCAACAAGATTCCAAGGGAGGCAATGACACTCTTCGAGGAGATGGCAAACGGTACAAGGAATTTTGGTACAAGATCTAGGGTGACGCACGTAGATGAGCTATCTCAATCCCCTAAGTTAGAGGAGCAAGTCCAAGCTCTTACCTCAATCATGAAATATTTCATGAAAAAAAGGAGTTCAACAAGCGAACGCGTGTAGCATTTTCAGCCTTGATCATCACATGGATGTTTGCCCGTAAGTGGTGGAAGATATCGAGAAAGTTAAGGCGTTGGATTTCAACAATGGAGAAAATAGGCCATAGTTTGGTAGGGGATAACAAAATGGGTTCCGAGGGTACCAAAGAGGCCAAAGGAAAGATGCCTATGCAAACACCTTCACCCCGAGGTACCACGATCACCTCGACTTTCATTGGCGAGAGGAGAACCAAATGCGAGGGTGCAACCGAAGCGGGAAAGCTCCACCTCAACCCTATCCAAGGGTAGAATGGCCTTCCAACAATAACGCCTCACTCTACAAGTCGGATCGAGAGGAAATCCTTGAAGAAATATCTCAATTGGCTAAGAAAAAAGATGTCTTTGTAGAGCGCACAAGTTGAGAGATTGGAGATCTCTAGACTAGGGCATTTTCAAGCATTAAGAATTTTAAGATTCAAGTCAGAAAACTTGCCACCTCAGTGAACCAACTTGAAGCTAAAGAGTCCGGCAAACTTCCTTCCTAACCAGAAATCAATCTGAGGAATGTGAGCTCTTTGAAGCTAAGAAGCGGGAAGGAAGGAAATGCGCGAGCCCGAGAAAGAGATCTTACAAGAGGAAGACTTGGTCGTGGAAAGCAACAAAACCAATTTTGAGGAGCAATAATTTGTCGTGGAGGAAAGGAACTTCCAACACCCAGGGCGAGGGTGAATCTCCCGCTACCTTTCCCTAGTGCACTTAGGGGAAGGCTGAAGGTGACAACCAATGAAGAGCACATTCGTAAAATGTTCGAGAAGGTTGAGGTTAAGCATTCTAGTTTTGGACTTGATTGATCATGTGCCTTTATATGCTAAATTTGAAAGTCGCATGTACTAAAAAGAGGAACAAACCACTCAGGAAGTTAGGAAAATTGAAAGTAGAGGGAGTTGTTACTCTAAATCATAGAAATTTGCCTAAGAAATGTGATGACCTTGACATGTTTATGTGGTAAATTGGTGAAAAATGATATGATTGATCTAGGAGCTTCTATTAATGTCATATCTTCTTGAATTTATGATCACCTAGAAATAGGTGAACTTAAAAACTAGGGTAATCGTCCAAATGGCCGATCACTCCCAGGCTAGTCCTCGGGGTCTAATGATGGTCCGAGTGGGAAGCTTTGTGTTTCCGCTGGAGTTCATTGTCCTTAATGTAGTGCACGATGGTGGTGAACTCTCAATTTTATTGGGGAGACATTTTTTAAAACCTCAAGGACTAATATTGATGTTCATTCAGGAACACTAACCATAGAGTATGACATGGATAGAGTGGGTTTTGATATTTTTAAATCTAAGCACGATTCACCTAATCCCTCTCTTGTGTGTAAATGCATAACCTTATGTGAAGAACTTGATCACCATGATGACTCTTTCATGAAAGATAATGATCAGTGCCTTGATGAAGATCTTGATGAAAGTGATGAAGATAGCCTAGTTGATGAGATCTTCGATGACTATGAGAGGGATGAGAGAATTTCTACCTTGCACTTCAATTGTGATGATCATATCGATGAAACTTGTGCTTTGCATGATAGTGATGATTTGTTTATTTTGGATTGTTTTTCTCGCTCACTAACATGCAATATATAGTGGAGAGTGGCGAGAATATAAAACACCCTCGACCACCTCCTAAACCAAAGGACATGGGCAAAGGCTTAGCATTGGTCAGGAATGGATATTCTCTCTTTTTTGGAAACAAAGCGCTTAAAGGTAAGGATGACATTTTGTGGAGACCGATTTACAAGGATGTAATTGTGGGTGGAGTTTCCGATGGCGATTCCGGAGACCCAATGGCATGTTCTTTCAATTGAAATGCATGAAAAAGAAATAAGTCTCAATGATGACAATAAAAATACATGGTTTTTCTTGCTTTGCTCTTGATATGTTTTTAGTAGATATATTTTGCATGTTTTAGTGTTAGACAAAGGATTGGGGATGAAACTTTTGTTGTTTGAAAATTTTTGAGTCCAATTCTCGTGCTTTTTGGTGTAAGAAATCAGATTTGTTAGGTGACAGTTTCTTCAAAAAAAAGGGAGAAAGAAGGGAAAAAGGCAAAAAGTACGAAGGGTACCCCATGAAAACCCATTTGAGCACAAGGGGTGCCTCATGCCAGGCTTCTTTGCTGCTATTTTTTTGGGCCAAAAATTCAAATTTGCAAAAATTTGAATTTTAAGCCAAAATATGAAATTTTTTGCCCTTAATTTAGCAAAGCCTTTGTTTCTGTCAAATGTTGGTGTAAATAGTACATAAATACCTCCCTTATACATAAATAGATTGGTGCTTTTGTCCCTTTCACTCTCTCATTTAAAAAATGCCATCCTTATCTCATTTGTACCTCCTTTTTGAATCACATTCTTTGCTGAAAAATAATGACCCATAGTACATTACCTCACCCATAGGATTAATTTAGCTCATTAAAATCTCTCAAAGAACACTCACTCTCACTTATCCTTGGTAGAACTAAAAAATTTGAGTCATTTTCTCAAACATTAGCATTGTTGCTTCTTCTTGTGTGGATTCTTCACCTCTTGGTTTCAAATTCTGGGTAATCCTTTGAGCTCTATGTTAACTTTATTTATTTAGAATAATGGTGATGTGATGAGGAGCTTTATATTCTAAATATGTTAAAGTATTTTTGGAGAGATTTTTAGTTACTGGAATGATCTTGTGCTAAACTAAGTGTGGGGGTGGGTGTAATGTCATTATGCTTTGGTGATATGATCTTCATTGATGGTGATGATTTAGGATAGGTTATTCTTTATTGCATGTTCTTCTTGTTGGATGCTATGATGTTTCATGGGTTGGTTGTTTAGGAAGGATACTTCTTGATTAAATGTCCTTTGTTTTGAGATAGCATGTTTGAGAGTGTTGTGGCTATTTAGGAAGAAGTGTTCTTTTTGAATGAGTCTTGATGCATTCCTTTAGTTATCCTTGCATTACCACCTTTTTTTTCTTGTTGTGAATATGATGGCTCCAAAAAGGAATAGGTCGAAAAAAGGAACAACTTCCTGAGGGTGACAAGGGGAAGAAACCAGCCAAGGTTGGGAGATGAGAGACTGACAATTCCTTCCTCCTAATCCCACTTTCGTCATTGATGAGTTCATAGGGCAGACAATCATTCCGGGAATCAGGCTCGGAGACGGAAGTACTTGAATTGCCCAAAGCGAACCATATTTGAAACGAAGTTTTCTTGCAATAAGATCTTGGGAGCTCTAGGTATACTTGAGCCCTTTACGTATTTTTTAAGTTGAATAGTCCTAGAGGGTTTCTTAGACAAGCAATCCAAGACCTACGTACGGTGGACTTTAAAGTTTTTGGCTACTTTCGAGCAATCAAATGACAGTGAGGGGAGGAGAAGCATCCATTTACACTTGGATGATAAGGAGTACACTATGTCACATCGGGACATTTCCTAAGCATTCAAGTGAAAGTAGGGGAAGGAGATTTCGAGGACACACTGACAGTGTCTTCCATTTTCATTGAGCAATTTTTGGAGAATCCTTTCGGGCACAAGAGGAAACATCTTTGCAAGAGCACCGTGATTGTCCATTCGGCATTGTGATATGTTCAGCTATTGTTGTCCATGGGAGTATTTTGTCACAGGGAGATCTCACAGTGTCCCAGTTTGGATGTCCAAGTCTTTTGGGCGATGACTTCGGAGGGGAAATTTTTAT
>JAULKM010120975.1:0-20990 GCA_032355605.1 Rubia tinctorum | reverse complement strand
TGCATAATAAAACTTTAATATTGCAACAAAGACCTTTTACCTTTTATTATTATAATTAAACCCCGTTTTTCCATAAGATTATGGAAAGACCGTCTTTCCCAAGACTTTACCTATACTTAATATATTATATATTTTATTCAATGATAATCAATTATTATAGAATAAAATTTTAGTAATATTGTAACATCCAAAAGTACATTAAAGTAGAATAGATCAAGAGTAAACGTTATAAACCACTAGTGGAAGAATTGCTATTAACGTCGCCATTAGTCGGAGATTCTGTAAAAAAAATCACTAAAACCGCTTTCTAATGTAGATTTGAACAACGTGTATTTTAGTAGTCGGGTTGATGATATACGGCTCCGAAAATTCGTTAGACGACAGTTGGAGCATAACTGCCGTCTACTGTAGTATGATCAATGGTGGTTGAGATTGAACCACCGTTAAAAGTGTTGTAAGATGTTTGTTATATACTTTTAATTTGTTCTTCTCCGAGGGCACTTCCAAGTCGGAACATGTTTTGGAGTGCACTAAAGTAGACAACAAAGATTGAATTCCGTTTGAGATACCATACAAAAATATGCACTAAAAGCTACCATTTGATGGCCTTTTCGAGGAAACTTCTGAAGGAGGAAGTGCCTTTGGAATTTCACTTTTGACGCTGGTATTTATTTTGTTTATGCCTCTGATCTGCACTAAAGTAGAATGAACAGCCGTCTAAGAAATCTTACAAAAATATGCGCTAAAAGCTACTATTTTAAGCCATATCCGAGGATGGCCGACATGTAATGCGATGGATGACCGACGTCGCAAGTACGTCAAACATAGAAATTTTAGAGGTTAAAGTCGTTTCAAAGGGTTTTCCTTCACATAGTCACAGAGTAAGTTCCCATGCCTTTTCTGCTTCATTGATGATTTCCTTTTATATTACCTCGGTTAACTTTTAGAGGTTAAAGTTCCTTGGAAATGATTGACTTTATTCTACAAAAGTATTTATTCAATGGTTTTTTAAAACAATTGTAAAAAATAGTTTTGAATGGTACGATTGAAACTGATTTTTAAAATCATGCATAGATCAAATCGCACATATATATAGTCAATTATATATTGTTCAAATAAGGTAGTTAAATTATTAAAAAATACAGTAGTCATAAAAATATCTCTACAATTAGTACATAAATTCGAATAAGAATTGTCTTAGTTTCAACAGTACAGAAATTGCAATAAACTCAATCAGCTCACATTATGATGACCTTGAAGACTACCCCCAACTTCTATGACCTTGAAGAACCAGGTGTTCCTAATGCATAGGTCGTAGTCAGAAAGGAACTCGGCAAATTTTTTTGGGGACAAGGTCTTGATCTTCCCATACCAAGTAGTCATGTGACACTCTCTTCCGTAGCACTTCAGCAAAACGGGGTATTGTCATTCAGCAGGAGTGATACAATGTTCCTCGTGATGTAGTAAATCCAAATATATATATATATATATGAAATTAAGAACAAATAATATTAATTTAAAATAAAATAATTACATGCATTTAATTAACTAGCTACAGGCCTTACCAAAGTGGGGGGTTTTGCCGAAGTTCTGCTACTTTAGAGTGCAGTAGAAATTTGGGCTGTCAGCAACCATTGTATGCTATGCAAGGTCGAATACAAGAGGCTCTGGATTGCTCTGTTGTGCAGAGAACTGTATAAAAACACAAAATATTAATTGTGATAAATTGTGAATATGTATAAGTAAATATATATATATATATATATATATGTATGTAAAATGGTAAAAGACTTGGAAAAAGGGTGATTGGAGGAACCTTAGCCAGCCACTATTCCTGAATAAAAAAATGAAAATATTTAGGGCATACTATCCTTGGAAACAAATAGTGCAACGTCGGCACATATCGGTCCAAAACAGTCGCATGGTCGACATGTACTGGAAACGTCACTATACAGTCGACCAAACTGAACACATGACCGACACAAGAACGAGTTTGCATATATAATTTTAAAGAAAGTTTAAACGCATGTATGCGACTTCGGTAACCAATCAGTTTTAGCGATGGTTAAACCAACATAGGTGTGACGTCTTATACAGAAGAACAAATTACTAGAAATAATAATGTACGACGTTGCACACAATTCACATAAACCGAGTGGTAACCAATAAGTTATCGACGTTGTATGCATCAGAGGCAGCCACAGAAAAAATCGCAGAAACATAGATAAAATTATGCTTTAACAATAGAAAATTACACAAAAAATCCAAAAAAAATACCAAAACATAATATCTAGGTTGGCATTTAAGGAAATTTCACACTATAACAAATCTGAGTAAGAAATGGAAAACCAAAAATACAACACATTAACACAATGTAGATCGAACAATGTTAAGGAACAATTACAAAATTAAGGTGTTAGAAGAGTAGAAAACCCATATCTTTAACAAAAGAGAAGAGAAGAGGGGTGAGAGACTGTTGGAATTTTCAGGAAATGTAGGGAAAAAACTTGAACTGATTCTGAGGGACCCCATATTTATAGACGTTTTGGAACGACGTCGTTTTGGACCATTGTGATGTCTGCCTCCCAGGCAGCGACATCGCACCTATATCAGTCTAGTCGACAACCAGCCAAACCATGACCAATGTCGTACATGTATATTGGCTTGCCAATATCAACCCGCTAGTATAACAACTGAGCCTACCAAGGACCAAAATGAATAAAAGTGACTTTCACACTAGTAAGTAGTACATTTTGGAACAACATTTTTTTTGTGTACAAATTGTCCTCCACCTAGGGAAATAGCCAGCCAACAATTCAAATTTATTTTTAAAATATAGTCAAAAATAATATTTGCTAGTTTCATAATGATTGAAATAATTTTTTAATTCCACACAAGTCTTTTCTAGTTTTGTGAATGATCGTAATACTAAAACTTTGTTTCATATTGTAGAATAAATTTGAAGGATTAAATAATATTAAAATAACATTCAACAAATGAATAAAATATTAGAGATTAAAGATTAAACTATATTAAAAAACACATTCAACAAATAGTCTTAATGTTACAAATGTTCCAAATTCGAATAAATTTGTTTTAATTTGTTCCAAATTCTAAGCAGTAAACTAAAATCAGGACCCAAAAATGATGACATTGAACACCATCGGTCCAAAACCATCAAATAGCTCGAATAGAGTGTGTCCCCAACCATTAGTTCATGGGCATCAAGAAACTTGCCAAAACCCTTTGAGGACAGGGTCTTGAGTCTTCTGTCCTTCCGAGTAGTTCATGTGATACTCTCTCCCGCTGCACCTCAGACAACAAGAGTGGAACGATTTGACTTGGGATGTACTAATTAAAAATAGAAAAACACAATTATTATATATGAAAGTAAACTAGAGAAAATGTTAGATGAAGATTAAATACATGTGTAATGGGTAGGACTTACGAATATTGAAACTTGACCGATGTTCGTCTGGGTCCAGGTAAAGACACAATTTGGAATGATATCGTTGAATGAATACTGCACGTGGTCCTCATCTGAATCACTACGATCTGCTTCTATGCTGGCTCATGCTTTCTAATGCAAAGTCGTCCGTCTATCGCTCACCATGTTCGGTAACACTGATTGGTTAACCAACAAGAGTGCAACGCCTCATACATGAGTATAAACATGAATGAGCGACGTCGCTTAAAGATAGCACAAAATGAAGGTGGATCTAAGTGCCAGTGACGCTGCATTCTAACTTATCGGAAACATACATGACCACAGAAATCCAAAGAAATTTGAGCTCCTAAACCATAAAAAGGGACACAAAATTGGGGGAGAACATAGAAACAAAATGTGTACACCCTAGAACCCTAATCCACAGGAACTACAAAACAAAAAAACATACAACACATTCATACACCATATACATATCAGTTTGAATGGAAAAAAAACAAAAATGATGGATTTTAAAGAATTTAAAAACAATAACTTTGAGAGGAGATGTTGGGAGACTGTTGGAATTCGAGGAAAAGTTGAATGTTTGAAATGATTTATGAGATAGACTCCATGTATATAATTGTTTTGATTCCTTGTGAATTTTTCCTCGACATGTGCAACATTCCACATCTATTGGCCCAATCGACGTCTGACTGATGTATGACCGACGTCTGCTAACATGAATGTGGGTCTAACAGTTTTAGCCTACTAGCATAGCAAACTGGCCCATGTTTGATCAAAATGAATATAATTGACCTTAATAATGATTAATACTTAGTAGTATATTAAAAAATACTAATTGAAATTTATAAATGTCCATGAATTTCACTAACGTACGGTTCCATCGGAATTGATTTCAGCACAACCAATGAAAATTTTAGTTTTTACACTTAGATCTCTCCAAGAAGGTGGAAGATGTAGAAATGGAAAATTAGAGATACACTTATCTAATTCACATTGTCACAATCATGTTGTTCCGATTTAGGCATCAATGAACCGGGGTATTCGTCCTTCATTTTCATTAGTATTCCATTAATGCCCTTACGATGAACGTAATTAGAATGATAAGTTTCACACAACATAGAATCACACGAAATTTCAAATTCTTGCTTTTTATGAATGAAAAAGATAATAAAATTTCGTCCATTAATTTTTTAAAAGATGCTAGGATGTGGTCTACAATAAATTGTAGATTTTTTAAAATAAAATATCTCGTAGAGATGCAGGGGATTTATAGGCACTCTAAACCTGAAAATATAAGGATGTAATTACAATTGGAGTGCAAAAGACTTTTCCAAGTGTTCCTTCTCATAAGTCTCCACCCCCTGTGTCGACTTAGAGAGGCCGGACTTGGGAAAAGAGTAGAGTTACTAAACTAAGGCTACAGTAGTGAAGTTTAGTAAGAAGAAATATGCAGGATTACCAACATAAACCGATTGTTTATGGAGGTAATCTTAATGTTGTGATTACAAAAAAAAATTGGCCTAGCAAATGGCCCAAAATGTCTTCCATCTTCAAAGAATAGATGCTTAGCACCTGCTCATTTTTTAATCCAAGAAGACAGCAGTAAGCAGAGGGAGATTGTGTGAACATTTGAAGCATCTTGAGTGAAGAGCACCGTGGACCATACTTTGTGATTGTTTGTCATCATCTATATAAGAAAAATCAATCAGTAACATCCGAACAATGTTAAGAAACCATCCTAATGTCAGGTATTCCTTTTTTTCAATCGCAATAAGCCATTTATTTTCATTGTCCAGTTCATGGAAACGAAATGTATCTCCAGAAGACAAAGTTCTAGCCTTTTTGCAATAGAGTCTGCAACCTTGTTATCGTGCCTATGTATATGAATCAGTGTTCTTCCATTTGGGAGTAAATTAACTCTATCGGCTAGGTTATATAGTTTCCAGTTGGCCAACATGGGATCTTTTATTATATTGACAGCCAAGAGACAATCAGTTTCAAATTCGGAATGAATTCCCAACTGATTGATAAATGATATACCCAGCATAATAGCTTTCCTCTCAGCCTGTAAGGAGGATTCACATATGATAAAATCTGATTTAGCAGGAATCATATCCCCCGAACTTGATCTCACTATAATGCCAATCCCAGTCTGTTCATTTTTTTTATCCAAGAGGCATCAACAATGGTTTTGTAAGGTGAGTTGATGGGTTTGGACCAACTAATGATTTTTATCACTAGTTTTGGTGGAGGCCTCATAGCTGGGATTAGACCGAGATAATGAGGTCTCGGTCTGAGGCATGAGATGAGGAAGCTGGTTTCCCAAGGAATAAGAAATAAATTTCTTGCCTTATGTCCTTAATTATGGAAATGGCAGAGGGCTTAATTCCATTAAAAATCATGTTATTTATGATTTTCCAAAGAAACCAACATGTAAGTGATGGTAGAATTGTAACTAGAACCTTATGACAACCTTTAAGGTGCCATAATAACCACAATATATCTCAGAGAGGAGCAAAAAAGACAGGCTGAACATGTCTATGAAGTAACATTTGGTTCCAGACCTGATTGACAATATGGCAGGAGTTGAAAAGGTGATCTAATGAATCGGGATTATTGCAGAAAACACATTTAGAAGAAAGTTGGAAACCATACCATTTCAAGATGTCATCAAAAGGAAGAAGACAATTTATTAACTTTCACATAAAGATCAAAATCTTTTTAGGTATTCTATAATTCCACACTTTAAGGAGGGAAGGCCTACTAGCTGATGTATTGGTTGAGACTTTGTAGGCTGATTTAAAGCTAAATTCTCCATTTGCTTCCGGTTTCCAAATTAGTCTTTCAGACCTTTGTGGTTTTATGATGGCTTCCTGCAAGAAAACAGCAATATCAGGTAGAACAAAGGTAGATATTAGGGGTAAATAAATATGTTTTCAAACAATAAAATCAGAAATAGTGCAATCAGAGCGAATAATATGGAAAATGAATCTTGTGGCTGAAATTGATCATTTATTCGACCAGTGTCAGTCCAGTCAGAGTACAAAAAAAGACATTTCCCATTTCAATGAATCACACTGGTTAAGCCTTCAGCTAATTGTTTTAATGATCTAATTCTTTTCCAATTGAGTGATTGTCTATTCGAGTCAGCTAAAGATCATATGAATTTTGACCACAATGTATTCCCAATCTGAAATTTCCACCAAAGTTTAAGGCTGCATGCACTAATGATTGATTCCAAAGATCTTAGACCTAAACCATTCTGGTTTGTAGGCAGACATAGATGTGTCCATTTTTTCCAATATTTATTAGGCCTATCATCTAAATCACCCCAAAAGAAATTTTCCAGCTTTATTTCAATATGTTTAATCACATAGGCTGTAGGTTTAAGAACTGCTCAAACATGTTGAGGAATAAAGTATAAACAAGTATTTATGAGAGTTATTTTTCCTCCCATAGATAGCCATTTGTTTTTCCAGTTCTGAACCTTTGAGTCAATCTGTTCTAAATAGGCCTAAAATACACATTTTTTAAATATGCCCTTAAAAATAGTGACCCCTAGGTATTTAAAAGGCCGAGTTCCTATTTTCATGCCAATACTGTGTTTTGTTTTGTTAATTTTAGCCACAGTTGCATGCTTGCTTAGATAGAAATCAGATTTCTCAAAATTTATCTTTTGGCCACTAGTTTGTTCAAAAACCTGTAAAATGACTTTTATCCTTATATGGTTTTTTTCCAGTAGCTTTGAGAAAAATAAGGGTGTCATCTGCATAACTTAAATGAGAGATAAGGGAGAAATTAGGTGGTAGCTGGAAATTATCAATTTTTTTATTCTGGAAAACAAATGTCAAAGCTCTAGTGAAGGACTCGGTTAACAAATTAAAGAGAAAAGGGGAAAGAGGATCACCTTGTTTGATACCTCTTGAATATTTGAAGAATCCTACCGTTTTCCCATTTATTAAGACAGAGAAAGAAGCATTTGATATATTTTTCAGCACTGTATGCACAAACTTACTATGGAAACCAAAAGTTAAAAGAATACTATTAAGAAAAAACCAGCTCACCCTGCCGAAAGCTTTCCTCAAATCTAGTTTAATGATGCAACTAGGTGATCTATTCTTACTATCTAAGAATCTGATCATTTCTTGAAGAAAAATGACATTATCAGAAATGTTTTTTTTCTTCAAGAATGCAGACTTATTAGTTGAAATCAGGTTATCCATCTATGGCTTGATTCACTCAGTGATTAGTTTAGAGAAAATTTTGTTAGATACATTAGATGGGGAGATAGGCATGTAGTCATTAAAAAAGGAAGGATTCTGTATCTTTGGAATGATTGTTATCCATGTGCTCCCTATACCATTTGGAATAGAGGAGGATGAAATAAAGTCATTGGTTGATGTTAATAAATCCTGAGCAATAATCTCCCAAGACTTAATATAAAAACAAACAGTGTATCCATCCGGACCTGCCCTACTGTTCTTGTTAAGACTGAAAACCGTTTGTTTTCTTGCAGAGTAATAGGCTTTAATAGGTTCTGATTGTTCTCATCAGTGACTATTTTTGGAATCTGTCCAAGAAAACTGAAAAAATACTGTCCGTTTGAGGGTTTTTGTTCTTCAATGAGCAATTTTTTAATATAAATTAACATATTCTTTTTCAATTAGATCCATGTCTTTTAACCAAACTCTATCTGAGCTCTTAATCTTTGTTATCTCAAGCCTAGATTTTCTTTACTTAACCGAATTATGGAAGTATTTGGTGTTGTCATCCCCATGTTTAAGCCAATTAACTTTAGCCTTCTATTTCCAACATTTTCTTCGTTCTTTCAGAGATTTAGTTAGTTCAGCTTTGGACTTATTTAGCATAATAAAATTTTAATCATTTTGTGAATGATCATATTGTAATTCTTCTAGGCTAAGGTTTTTCAGCTTTGGTTACACTTGATTCAATGTTACCTACTACATTCTTATTCCAGTCTTTTATTACCTTTTTAAGTCTAAGCAATTTGAGTTAAAAACCTAACATTACTTTTTGAGGAATTGGGATATCCCAGCTTGATTTAATTAATGGATTAAAATCAGTCCTATTATACCAAGTGTTGATAAACCTGAAAGGTTTAGGAACAGTTGGTAAATTTTTTCCTACAGTAAGGAATAATGGTGAGTGATCAAATGTTTGTCTATTTAGAATTTGAATGGATGATGAAGGAAATTTAGCTAACCATTCAGCAGAGTATAATCCTCTATCTAATCTCTTAGAGGTAGGTTTTCTGATCCTAGAGTTGCTCCATGCGAAAATATTGCCTACGATGTTAATTTCTTATAATTCCTTGTTATTTATGAATTGGTTAAAATCTAGAATATTGGCTTTACTAGGATTACCAGGGCCCATGTATTCAGATAAGAAAGTAATAGCATTATAGTCTCCTATAAAAATGGTGTCAGCAGTGTTTAGGGCTAAAAGATTGGACCAAAGTTTCAATCTTTCTATCCTAGTTCTTAGTCCATAGTTGTATTTAATTGTGGACTAAGAATATTAACAAAAAGATATTGCTGGTTATCACATAAGTGTTGAACATGCCTGTTATTTTCAAGAAAATCCAAATTTGAGAGTTACTCGAATGCATATAATCATTGAAACCAAGTTGGGTCATATAATTTGAAAATTTATCATTACCATGCATGGATTCAATGAAAGATAGTATATCAAATTTGTGGGTTCTGATAAGATTTTGTAGTCTAAGCATAGATGTGTCCATTCCTCTTCAGTTCCAAACAAGAAATTTCAATTTAGAGGTTGTATTCATCATAATTCACCTGATGTAGAGCTTTTTGATGATGATCTGAGCATCATTTTATTTAACTGAGTGAAATAATTAGCTTTCTTTGGTTTTAAATTTAGCAGCATTAGATTTTACAGTTTTTTTAGTTTATGAACATACCTGATCTAGGCTTACCTGACATGAGTTGACTTCCTGGGAACTATCCATTAATGGATGAGTTTTGAATCAAATTTTCTTGTTCATCAACCTAAAGTAGTGGCATAAACCTGTTAGAGACATGTCTATTTTTGGAGTAAAATAGTTTGTCAGCAGGATTGCGGGGAGAAAATGAGGGAAGGATATTACCTGAGGTGATGTGTATATCATCTTTAGCATAAGAGGCTCTGATTTTAGGCTGATGGGTAGTCATTCTAGTGCTAGCAGGGAATAATCTGGATGTGGAAGGGTTGGAGGCACTAGTACCATGTATGGATATAGATTCAGATGTAACCGGGATAGGATGAGTAATCTTATATTGAGGTGATCCATAGATTTTGGGGTTGTTCAAGGGATTGGTTGTGGCATTGAGTGGAGCTATTTTTGGTGCTTGGGAAGCAGGATCAAGTATATCAGAGTTAAAATCAGTGGACGACTCAGGTACATGATTTTGCAGAGGAGATTAGTTAGAGATGATTGTAGGATTGGTAGGCTTAGTAGGATTTGCAGCTGGTTGTTTTTGGGGGACATTTCTTGTGGGGATCCAGGTTTGTTTGGGAGTAAGGTTTGGGTTCAGCATTCTACAGTTACCTTGGTTGTGACCAATCTTAGCACAATGTTGGCAATATATGGGCATATCTTCATATTCAACATAGAATTTCTTATTAGAGGTTAGAGAGCCTAATGTGATTGTGTATTTAACTGGTTTTAGCAAGTAATTTTTCACACAAATTTTGATAGCAGAAGGCCTAGTCAAGGCTTCAATAGCAACGTCCTTTTTTTTATAAAGGAACCTTGAGTATTACCAATAGCAACAATAGCTGCTTTATTATAGTAATAGAGAGGAAGATTACGTATAGTTACCCAAACAGGGACAATGGAAAATTCGGAATTTGGGCAGAAATTTGGAGTCCACTTCAGAATTTTCATGATTGAGCGGTTGAAACTCCAAACTCCCTTGAGCCAGCAATGCTGGAGATCATTTGCCTCTTCGAACCAGATGAGAACATGTTTGTAATATAGGATCCCAATTGGTATCTTCATTTAAACCCAGCAGTTTTGAAGGTGGTTTCCAGTTGCTCCATGGTTGGTTTGCCCTTGAGGTATTTTCCGATTAGATCATTTGAGTAGTGCGCAGATAAGGTACCAATATCATCATCGGAGTAGAGGCAAGGAGCATCCCTAGGTGTTGGGTTTTGGGGTTGAATTCGGGGTTATTGGGTAAAGCTGTGTCTAGAGATTGAGTTTTTGTTTTCAGAGCAGTTAGAAATGATTTTGTGCCTCCAGGTGGAGGCTCGACCATGGTTTCCAGTGTGGATTCCGGCTAAAATTAGCCGCTTACATTGCAGAGGACAGAGATGTACAGAGGACAGAGAAAAGTAGAGAGAGGACAGGAAATTGTAGATGATTACCTATAAGTATGGAAGAGTTAATCAGAAGATCTTGAAAAAGTCTATGTGGGATCATACCAGTTTTTTTTATCACTTTCGGGGATTATAAGTTTGGCTATTGATGACAAAGGTCACTTCCAGGACGACCGAAAATGATTTTGGGACTACAGTTTAAATTTTAAATTTTTACACTTAGATCCCTCCAAGAAAGTGGGAGAAGTTGAAATGAAAAATTGAAGATACCCTTATCTATCTCACATTGTCACGGCCACGATGTTTCAATTTGGGCATGAACGGGTCAATCGAATGGGACCAAATTATTCACACACAGTATATGATAAAACTTTGCAAAAAATTACACTTGGCCCAAACTTCCTTACATGTTTCCTATGCTTCAGAACTCTCACCCGACAAATGTTTGATATGGAAATTATGCGTACTGTCTAAGAGGGACGCGAACCAGGGTAATCACCTGTTATTTTTATTTGTGTTCCATTAATACCCTTACCATAAGCGTTATGGGAACGATAATTTTCACCTCATAGAATTACACAAAATTACTTATTCTTGGTTTTTAATAAAATAAAAAGATAATAAAATTACGTCTATCAAATTTTATAAAGCGCTAGTACGTGGTTTAGAGTATATTGTAGATGATTGGTTATAAGTATACAAGGGTCAATTGGAAGAACTAGTGGAAGTCTATGTGGATTAGACCAGTTTCTTTATTACTCTCAGTTTATAAGTTTGACAAGAGATGACAAAAACAATTTCGGGATGATCGGAATCGAGTTTGGGACAACCGGTGAACTTTTTACTTTTCGCAGTTAGATTGTTCCAAAGAAGAGGGAGAAGTCGAAATTATTAGAGATAACATTTTTTTATTCATACTGTCACGACAATGTTTTTTCCGATTTGGGAATCAACAGGTCAACGTAACGGGCCGCAATCTTAACATGAAATAATTTACGACACTTTTAAAAAATTAGACTATGGACCATGTGTGCGACGTCGCAAGCGTATTGACTTGAACGAATGCAAAACCGACCCACGACCAACGTCGTTGAACAATAAAAACAAAGATAAGAACCATATTTTTATTGTCTTCCTTACGACTTATTTTGTGCATTCGAATTCCAACTAATTCCACCTTACTGTTGGGTCTCTGAAATCTCCATCCACAACTCCATACATGATGACATCTTTGTGTAGAGGCCTCCACAAATACTCATCCTTACCTATAAGTCCATTCCTTCTTGGGGATTCATGTTCAACTTTGTCAGTGTTGAGACCTTATTACTATAAGAAACAGTATCTTTTACCTTGGTTCTGTAGGCCTTTTTACCTTGGTTCAGATGATTATTGATCCTCCAATACCGAACATGTTTACTATTGTTGCTAATGATGAAGTTCTTGAGTTTTCACACAAAGCTCGTTCGACTCCTTCCGAACCAATTTTTGCTGCTTTTACTGCCTCTCAGCAAGCATCCAAATATCCAGCATGTGGCAAAGGAGGCTGCAAAAACTGGCATGGTAGGGGCGGCCGAGGCCGCAGCCGTGGAAGAAGTCTCGTCGGCCGATCACCGGCTCCAAGCGGCAGCGTTCCAGTTGCGCCTGGTGGCCGTGGCGGGGACACCTACATGTGCCAGTGGTGTCATCTCCCCAATCATTTTGCTAAATATTGCTACAAGCTCTCTTACGTACTCGTGATAACATTGTCAATTCCGCTGATACAGCTCTCAACCACAACAATTTCAGCAATATAATGTCGTCTCTGATTGGTACATGGACTCTAGAGCTACCAATCACATGACTGCTTCGCCTTTCAACTTGGATAGCATTGCTTTTTATAACTGTAATCGTTGTGACAATGATTCTTCTTTGCATATTTCTAAACCCCTTATGATGTAAATCTAACTAAATTTAACAATCTAAAAAAGAACTCTAAAAAAGATGTTAAATATTTTTAAAAATACATGCATTTTAGTTCTCGTCACGATACTTCCAATATATCATATTCATAACATTGGAAACCAGTTAGAGTCCACACTTCACACACACCACACAATATATTGGAAACCAGTTAGAGTCCACACTTCACACACACCACACAAGCCAGTGCCCCGTAATACAAGTTAAAGAAAGGAAACCCATTGAGGAGTCCGAAGTATTAATTGCGAAGTTTCTTGATCCTTCTTGGTGAGGCTGAGATTTCCCTCCATTTCAACAAATGAATCAGTATCACACACATATACTGCACCCTCGATCCCATAATTAATGTCCAACGGACTTTAATTACAGGGACAGAATACTTTCTCTGTGGTTTGAAAGTTTTTAGCGTTTGATTCTTTTTGTTAAAGGACTTTAGATGCATTTGACTATAACTTTTATTAATGTATTTATTATTATTATGTGATTTTTTAATATAAATTTTAAATTTTAAATATATTTTAATTCAAACATACATAATTTAAGATATTAATGATAAAAATATATATATGTTCAATAATAGATTAACAAGAAAAACATGAAGAAAATACGTACGTATATATTCCCTTTATTTCCTTTTAAAATTTTCATTATTTTTATGATTGTTTCCCTCTTAAGCCTTTCTTAATTAACTATATTTGGCAAAATGTCCTATGTACAGAATTTTTATTTAAAATTAATCTAGCAGTATAATTTAATTATCAAACCACCTAAATTGTGGTGAAAAAAGAGAACATGAAGGTTAAAATATGAGTACCTAAAGTTTTTATCCTATTCTTTTAAAAATTAATTTTCATAGTATACATATCCGGAATTATTGGTACCAAGCTACCGACCTAATATAAATATGTGGTCAGGTCACCATTGGATTCATACCACACTTCCACTGCGCTATCAAACTCTAAGATGAAAACAAAGCCAGAAAATTCCTCACTCCCCTTTTCACCTTCATCTTTCTTCTTGTCTTCTCAACATTAGTTCCTCTTCACTCCCACCAATACGCAACTATTGATGCACCATATACAAGAAACCAAAAACCCCAGTTGTAATCAACCAACTTATAATCACACACACAAAGGAGAAAATGGGAGTTTCAGGCACCTTGGAGTACTTGGCTGACTTGATCAGCAGCAAAACAGCCAAGAAAAAGAAACAAATGAGCACAGTATCTCTCAAGATCAGGATGGATTGCGAAGGCTGTGCACGAAAGGTCAAAAAGACCCTCAAAGGAGTGAAAGGTTAGTCCAACTGTCCAAGCGTAATTAAGCGGCACACTCAACATTGTCAAACTTTAATCACATATTTGAATAGATACATATTAACGGTCAAACATGTTTCTTGGAAACCGTAAAAAAGATTACGTTCAGGTTATGATGGGACGGAGGGAGTACACGTATGTAATTTACGCATTCTGAATAATTTGACGCATCCATTTTTTGTACTCTTCCGTCCCAGTCAAAGGTTCTTAATTTATGCATACTGATTCGGAAATTTAAGTCGGAGTCAAAATAGGAACCTTTAATTAGGACAGACGAAAATGGAAAGTAGGAACCTTTTACTAAGACGGTGGGAATACAAACGTTTGACTTAAATGCAATTAGGCTCAGTTCAGTCTAATAATTCAACCGTTGATTTCAGGTGCGAAATCAGTGGATGTGGATTTGAAGCAGCAGAAGGCGACGGTGTCGGGTTTCGTGGACGCGAAGAAGGTGTTGAAGGCGGCACAGGGGACCAAGAAGAAGGTGGAGCTGTGGCCATATGTGCCGTACACGATGATAGCTCATCCGTACGTAGCGGGGGTTTATGATAAGAAGGCTCCACCAAATTTTGTGAGGAAAACTAACGAGCCGGGCGTTGCTACTTTGAACCCTGTGGAAGAGCAGTACAGCATCATGTTTAGCGACGAAAATCCTAATGCATGCTCTATTATGTAACCTAATAATAATTATAAGTTATGTTTTCCCCGTTTTATAAAATTTTGATTAAGTATTTAGTTTCCAGTTTAATAGAGTGTGTGTATATATATACACAGATTTCGAGCCATGCACTGATGTACTTGCATAAAGTGTTTTTTTGTGTGAGATGAATATCAACTTAGATTATTATATATTTTTTAAATTCTATTAGCACTGCTAAAGAAATGGTACATCTTGACTTCCAACTGAATTAATCAATTTTCAATTTCTTTATTTATGTTTGTAATATTTTTTTAATTAATAATTTAAAAAGAGTGTGTCTCTTGAAAGACGGTCTTTCCAATAAGTTATGGAAAGACCAATGTTTAAAGTGTAAATTAGAAGAAATAAAGATAAAATTTTCGGGTTGTATAAACCGGGTTATAAAATTTATAACTACTACACGTTGCATAATAAGACTTTAATATTGCAACAAAGATCTTTTACCTTTTATTATTCTAATTAAACCCCGTCTTTCCATAAGCCTATGGAAAGACCGTCTTTCCCAAGAATTTGCCCTACAACTATCTTAGTATAACTGAAAGTATAAACTAATTCATTAAAACTATTAATAAACATCCTAAAAATACGATCTACATTTTGCATTTGGGGATAGTTTAAAGGAATATTTGCTTTGGTCAAAACCAATTGATACGTCAATTTTATAGAAGTTTGAATTTTTTTTGAAAGAAATACAAATTTTTGGTCAATACCTAAAAAGTTTTGATCTAATCACTTAAATGAACGAACTAATACCTAAAAGTTTTGATCTCATCATTTAAATCTATAACAAAAATTAAAATATTTACTAAAATGATGAACTAAATATTTTTTATAATATTCTTTAAAAAATCTATTAACTGAAATTTTATCTACTATTTGTAATTTTTAAGATCATTATCTGACAGAAAATGAAAGACTAAACAAAGTAATTAAAACGACTAAAAAACATTAAAACATATGAATTAATTTATACATTTTCTAATTTTTAATTCTATAAGTACAAAAAACTAAAGGCTAAACAAAATCATTAAAACCATAAACATATTATACATACAAACTAATTTATACATTTTACTAGTTGTATATTCCATCATAATTATCTTTAAAAATGAAACTTTAAATAATATCATTAACAAACATCTAAACGTACATATGAATAATTTGTTAGTTGTAACTTTTATCATTATTATCTTAACAAATTATATAAGTCTAAACAAAGTTGTTAAAACTATTATCAAACATTCTAAACATATGAACTAATTTATTCATTTGCTAGTTGTAAGTTCTATTATTAGAAAACTAGAAAATACGCATGCCGATGCATGGATCTATACTATATACTGAAAGAACAATTTCTTGGCCAAGTGTAATTCCCACACTTAGCCACATCAGCTTTCACAAATTTTTGACAGGCGGCGCTCTCAAAACTTAACACATCAATTAATCATTCCATCAATATTTTAAAATTGTTACATATCTCTTATTCTTTAATTCTTCCATCTTTCTCTCTCCACTTTTGCTCATTCCAAAACATTTATTAATTTTACTCCTTATTCATTTTATTCCTCGAAAAAATGAAATGTATTCTCCCAACACAATCAATTGCTTTATTTAAAATAATTTATTTTTCAAAAATAAATTGGAATACGTTGGAATTCTGGTATACTACCAAATTAATTTTTTTATGGAAAACTTAAATATCAACAAAGACTGAGTTAATTTTTTTAAAATAAATTAAATGTATTAAAATATTAATAAATATAAAATTATTTTAAATATTTCACCATGTATAGTTCTCATAGAAATATAATAATTTTTTATTAATTTTCAAAATTATAAATTATATTTTATTGATCATTTTAGTTCATAAATACGTACATTGGCATAAGTTTTAAAAACAATATTATTTACTAAAATGATGAACTAAATATTTTTTATTTCCCAATACATAATCAATTGCTTCATTTAAATAAATTTATAATTTTATTATTATAATACATTTAATGTATTTTTAATTTTAAAAAATTAACTATTTTTTTGTTGATATTTAAGTTTTTCACAAAGGAATTTATTTCTAGAAAACAAAATTATTTTAAATGAATCAATTGATTATGTATTGAGTGAATACATTTAATTTTTTCAAGGAATAAAATGAATAAGGAGTAAAATTAGTAAATATTTTGGAATAAGCAAAAGTGAAGAGAGAAAGATGGAGGATTTAAAGAATAAGAGAGATGTAGCAATTTTCAAAGTATTGATGGAATGATTAATTGATGTGTTAAGTTTTGAGGGCGCCATTTGTTTAAAATTTGTGAAAACTGATGTGGTTAAGTTTGAAGATTACACTTGGCCAAGGAGTTGTTCTTTTAGTATATAGTATAGATGAAAGTTTTGACTATTTTTAAAACACGATTAACAAACATTTTAAACACATGAACTAATACATGAAATACATTAAAATAAAAATACAATCTAAAATACATGTAACAAATAAAAGTTTTGACTATTTTTAGAGCTAATTAACAAACATTATAAAGACATGAACTAATACATTAAATACATTATCTAAATTTTTTTAAATAGAATCTAAATACATGTTCACTAATTTATGTATTTACTAATTGCAAGAATAGTAGAAAATGAAAGTTTTAACTATTTTTTAGAAATAATTAACAAACATTCTAAACATATGTTACATAAAATAAATTATCCAAAAAATTAAAAATATAATCTAAAAGAACATCTAATTCAATTTTTTTAATAAAACATAATCTAAGATTTTATATTAATAAATAAAAATAATCTGAAAAATTATGAAAATAAAATAAAATTATAAATGAATCCATTAAAATAATTAACAAACATTTGAAACACACAAACTGATTTATAGGATTCTAGTTATGAAATTAATTTATCATAATTAATTATCTTGTAGAAAATGAAAGCATCAATAAAGTTGTTAAAATGATTAACAAGCACACTAAACATATGAACTAATTTGTATATTCGTTAGTGGTAACTTTTATCATTATTATCTTGCAGGAAATAGAATTCTAACCAAATCCATTAAATCAGTTAACTTTTATCATTATTATCTTGCAGAAAATAGAATTCTAAACAAATTCATTAAATCAGTTAACAACATTATAAATTAATTAATTAATTTCTACATTTGCCAAAATTTACGCCAACATTAAATTAAAAATAATTTAAATGTCTGAACAACAAAGGGAAAATGAAGATATCTGCTCTATATGATATGATGATGGAAGACAAGAAAATCAAACATAAGGCCAGTTTAGCTTGGAACAAATGGATTCTGCCCAAAGAAAGAGTTTTCCTATGGATGTTAATCAATAGGAAACTGCCTACAACTGATTGATTGCGAGCTTTTAAGATTCTATCTAGATCATGATTGTGTTTTATGCTAGAAAACACAGGAATCCATTTTCTGTTAATGAGAATATCTGAGGGAGATCTTGAATGAACTGAAGATTTCTAAGTCTAGCAAATGAGAGAGATGAAAAGTAAGCTGTGGGTGATTATCAGAAGGGAAAATGGAGAAGACTTGGGGAAGCTGATATTCTGTTTATATGAAATATGTCTTGAAAGGAACAGAAGGGGGTTTGGAGGCAGGAAACTTGAGGCAAAGGTGTTGCTGTTTCAAGTGGAACCTGGGGCTAAATGGAGGCAAAGAAAGAAAGGGATTGAATCAGATGTAGACACAAATAGAAGTTAGTAGGGTGATGTAAAAAGATAGGGGAAAAGGAGATTGTAATAGATTGGGAGAGAAGATCAAAATTTTGCAAATGTTTTTGGGCTGAGTTATAATATAAAAACCGTTCATCAAAAAATAATTATTTTTAAAACTCAATTAAAATATACTTTATTAGTTATAAACCTTACTCTTCAATAATAATATTTTGTCAATATAAAACACAAACTTTTCAAAAAAAATCATTACAAGAATTAAAAATTATTCTAAATATATAAACACTATATAACTAATACAGTATAATTTAATAAATTTAAAAGTGTAAATAAATACGTTACTAATTAATATGAACAAATGGTGTCTTTTGCTTTTGAAAAATGTGATTGGGGTGGATTCAGTACGATTAATATAACTTTTTCTATATGAAAAACTATAAACTGGGACTTTTGTAACTTGGTTGACGAAGGGCTGAAGTCTAAATATTAGATTCTACCAGGGCTATTTTATAAATTACGAATTCTTCATCAAGCGTCAAAGTTTCAGACGCCTCTGTGCAGAGAGAATAAATATGTCAGAATTCAATCAAATTTCAATTTGTTTCCTGAAATTATGTAATCTGTCAGGCTGCCATATCTGACAAAAAAACTCAGCATCGATGTGATGCTTCATTGATCATGTGCTCCTCTGATATCTATGAATTCAGGTAACATTCTTCTTGGCCGACTACTTCTTCTTCTCATGCTGTTTGGTCGATTTCGAATATTGTTTTTCTATATGTATCAGTCCGGAGACGATGGGGAAGAGAGAATCTGATTCTGTTCTGCAGAGATCAACTAAGAAATCCAGAGAATTAAAGGATCAGGGGTAATTCTTACATCCTCCTTTATGTTGCTTTAAATTGATTTGCTTTTTAGGTCTGATCATGAATTGAATTTTGGGCATCTTTTGTAGGCCAACGGTGAAAGAATTAAAATACAGATGCGAGTAAGTTGCTGCTTCTCCTCCTCCAAACTTACTTCTCTAACTGAATCTATTTAGTTAATTTTGAGGCCTTTCTTAATCAATTGTCAGGCAATACGGAACACGAACACTGCCTCGTCTCGGTTTGTGGATGGACTCCGATGAAGAAGAACACTGGTAACACTTGCTTCTTTTGAAATTTATTTAGATAACTGTAAATTATGCAGCTTAGTTTCACTAAACTCTCTTTTATTGCTCTGTGCATAGGAAATCATATAGCTCAGATGATGAAGACAACACCTTCTCCCCGGAGGATGAGGCAGATTATCGTCGTCAGTGTCGTAAACGCGAGGAGACGGGATAGCAGTACTACAGCAAGAAAAACGCATGCCTCCATCCCTGCCTATTTTACTCATTTTCTCATATGTGTGTGTGTATATATATATTCATTCATTTATGTATGTGTAATGTGGTGCAGCGTACAAACTATGAACTGGTTGATGCTTTGGATCAAGTCGTCTTCTTAGATGATGCAATTTGGGTACACTGCAACTTTACTGCCAAGCCGCAAATGAAACCTAATGGAGACATGGACGCTCAACCGCAGCTCTTCTTTGCTGAGATGCATTACTCTAATTCTTTGCCAAAACAAGTGATTGTCGTTACCTGTCGTCTCTTGAAAGAAGGTAAGACTAAAACTAGTGATGCCTGCTTATCGTGCAGTGGACCGAGATCATTGGTTGTTCATCCCACCAATGGATTTCAAAGGGGTTATTCAGACTTGGAGTCCCGAACCTTGCGCCCTCTCTCAAGGCGTTAGTGACCATTTGGAACAACGGGGCACTTGTGGGATCATTTCCTTATAGCTTTATAGTTAATCATTGTTCCTGTTGCTTTTGTTCTTTCTGGGGTTGTATAATTTAGTGGAGTGTTCTCTTTGTTTTCTTTTTCTTGCTTCGAGCAGGGAGAATCAATGTCAAATATCAAATTTTGGGATTCCTAAGATTTTTTCTTGGCTGAAATTGCCATTTATGCTCTGTTGTGAGGTCCCATTAATTTCCCAAAAGGTTAGACATTTTAAAAGTCATTTATGTAATTGGGATTTGTGCTTGCTATTTAACTGGGTTTGCATTTAAGGAGTCCAGAGGTGACCGATTTTCAATATTGTGAATGTGCTGGAGAGCACTATGTCTACCTCTAAATTTCTTGTTCGCACTTCATGTTCTGAATTTCATCTAAGGTAACTGTTTCTACGCATCATTGCCACCAATTACTTCGCTTGTTAGATTAGACCTTCAATTGGGATCTTTTGCTGTTGTGAGAGTGATGATTTCAACAACAGATATTGGTCAGTATACTCTTGAGCAAGTAACTTTTCTTCTTGTTCATGCTAGGTCGTACTTTAAAGCATCATTATTTCTGCTTTATTTTTTATTCGTGTGCTGGTGATTTTTCTGGATTCAAGAGCCTCTCAGAAAGATATATCTTCCATGGGTTTAGGTATGGTCATTCGATGTAGTTTCTTAATTACACTTTTGCGACTGAA
>JAULKM010120959.1:0-20993 GCA_032355605.1 Rubia tinctorum | reverse complement strand
TTGTGAGAATCAGAAGTGATCATGGTAGGGAATTTGAAAACTCTCAATTCAGTGATTTCTGTGATGAACTTGGCATTTAACATAAATTCTCTGCTCCACTTACTCCACAGCAGAAATGGCATTGTTGAAAGGAAGAATATAACACTTCAGGAGATGGCTCGAGTAATGCTTGCAGAAAAAGGTATACACAAAAAATGGTGGGCAGAAACTGTTAATACATCTTGTTATACTATCAATTGGGGTGTATCTTAGGTCGTGTACCAAAAAGACATCTTACAAGATCTGGAAGGGAATAAAGCCAAATGTATATCACTTTCATGTGTTTGGAAGCAAGTGTTACATTCTACGAGATAGAGATCCATTGACCAAATTTGACAATCGTAGTGATGTTGGTATATTTTTGGGGTATCCTGTGAATAGTCGAGCATACCGTGTGTATAATCTTCACACAAATACGCTTATGGAGTCAATCAATGTAGTTGTGAATGATTCAGATGATAAACGGGATTCAAAGGAGAAAGATGATGAACCAGATGTTGAGTATGTTCTAACACATACTATTCTACCAGAACAGCCAAATGAGTATGTTGGAACACAGGAACATGCAGAAGACCAGCCAATGTCAGAAGAGTATGTTGGAACACACTCCCCCACATCCAGTCCTTATGTTCCAACATAGGAGATACCATAACCGATTTTAAGAAGAACCTGATCCATTCCTAGAGTGAACTACCATGAGCTTGCTGGATTGCAATGTTTTATCTCACTCATTGAGTCGGATAATTACAAGGAAGCAATACTTTATGAATACTGGATTGCGGCAATGCAAGAAGAGCTCAAACAAGTTGAACGTAATAATGTATGACAGCTTACTCCTCGTCCGAAAGGTGTCAATGTTATTGGTACAAAATGGATTTTCAAGAACAAATCAGATGTTGATGGACATATTACTCGCAATAAAGCTAAACTGGTGGCACAAGGATATACTCAAGTAGAAGGTGTTTACTTTGACGAAACTTTTGCACCAGTTTTTAGGTTAGAATGATGCTTGTCATTGCTTGTACGATGAATTTTACATCATATCAGATGGATGTGAAAAGTGCCTTTCTGAATGGCGTAGTAAATGAGGAGGTTTATGTGGAACAACCTAAACGGTTTGAAGATCCTCATTATCCACATCATGTGTATCGACTCAACAAGATACTATATGGGTTGAAACAAGCACCTAGAGCATGGTATGAACGCCTGACAAACTTTCTGCTTAAGAAAGGTTATCGCCGAAGGGGAGTAGATCATACATTATTTGTGCTCACGAAATCATCCAAGTTTTTGACTGCTCAAATTTATGTAGATGATATTGTGTTCGGTTCTACTTTGTCTTCTATGGTGCAAGATTTTGTGTCACTAATGCAATCCGAATTTGAGATGAGCATGGTTGGAGAACTTACTTATTTTCTAAGGCTTCAAGTTAAGCAAGAGAAAAATGGTTTGTTCATAAACCAAACCAAGTATGCTTTGAATCTAGTGAAGAGATTTGATCTTGATAATTCTTGTGCTATTCGAACTCCTATGGCAACCACAAAAAAAATGGTGAAGGATGAGAAAGGTGTTTCAGTCGATCAAAAATTATACAGAAGCATGATTGAGAGTTTGTTGTACCTGCTTCACTATAGGTGTGTGTGCAAGATTTCAGGCTGATCCTAAGGAATCTCATTTGACTGCAGTAAAAAGAGTTATTCGATATATTTTTTGGACTTCTGACTAGGCATATGGTATTCTAAGAATCAAGATTTGAGTTTTATTGGCTTTAGTGATTCAGATTGGGCTGGCAATGCAGATGATCGCAAAAGTATTACCGGAGGTTGTTTCTTTATTGGTACTAATTTGGTTCCTCAGGCTGATCCTAAGGAATCTCATTTGATTGCAGTAAAAAGAGTTATTCGATATATTTGTGGGACTTCTGACTATGACATCTGGTATTCTAAGAATCAAGATTCGAGTCTTATTGGCTTTAGTGATTCAGATTGGGCAGACACTGCAGATGATCGCAAAAGTACTACCAGAGGTTGTTTCTTTATTGGTACTAATTTGGTTTCTTGGTATAGTAAGAAGAAAAATTCAATATCTTTATCATCTGTTGAAGCTGAGTATCTTGCTGCCGGAAGTTGTTGTGCACAATTATTATGGATGAAACAATTGTTGAATGACTATGAAATTCAACAAGGCCCTATAAAGATTATGTGTGACAATAAAAGTGCAATTGATATCTCTAAGAATCCAGTTCTGCACTAAAGAACTAAGTACATTGATATAAGGGACCATTTTATTAGAGATTTGGTTGAAATGAAGGAGGTTGTGGTAGATCATGTTCCAACATACGAACAATATGCAGATATATTCACTAAACTGTTGGACGCTTCAACTTTTGAATTTCTCATACAACATCTTGGTGTGTGTCGAATGTGAGGTATGCCTGAAACTCCACTGGTTTTTTTTTGTTTCGGTGAAATCAGGAAAAAAAATATAAATAAAAAAATTGCGGAAGAACAAGAATGGTTTAGTGGTTGAATTGGTGTGTTGTAATTTATGGATGAGACATGATTTGACAAGGGAGAAAATGTTATTATTGTCTTTCTAAGGTAAAAAGTGGACACAATTACAAAGGTGAAAAGGGGATGAAGTTTGTTTTTGGTTCAAATTCTTTTATCTCCCCATATTCCCTCTTTTACGCAAGTGCACTCTCCTACTTATACCAAAATTCTCAAACTCTTCAATCTTCCTCAAACTCTCTGCTGAAAAGAAACTTCTACAATGGCCGGAAATTATGCTCATGGTTTGGTGAAGCCGTTTTACTCACTATTGGGAAGCTGGAGGAGAGTTCATCGAGCAAAGCAAAATCCGAATACGAAAAGGTAACATCCGTTGCTCCTACCCAAGTCATCTGGAAAGGGAAATTTTTTGATTCTATATATGATTTTACAAAATGGGTTCAAGTAAATAGGGTATCCATTGATATGATGGGCATAGAGAAACTTAAGATATAGTTTCTGGATGTAAAAATGGAAGAACTACTATCTGGTGATATAGTGAATTTGTAATTCATTGAGTGTTTTAATGTGAAATTGCTGAGAGGTGAGTTCAGGGAACATCGAGGAAAGGATATGTTTCATGTCTATAGTTATATTCCGAGAAAGAGTTTAGAGAGAATAGAAGAAATTTCTGAGGAAGATGTTGTAGGTTTGAAGGTAGTGAAGTCTACAAATCAAATGTAGTTGGTTAAGTTTAATGATGAGAATGCAAGGAGTATTTAGGAGCTTAGGGCAGCAAAGCCTCCAGTAATATTGTTGACTGATAGTGATCATGAAGCAGAGGCTGGATATGCTCCAACATACCAGCCAACATAGGATATGGAGGCTGATGAGGCCGATGTGGGCTCTGCTAAGTCTGGAGGAGCATGATTTTTCCGATGCAAGAGAATGCATCAATTGAAGATTCTGAAGGCTTGAAAACAGAGGGAGAAGACCCCACACCAGAAATTTCATAAATAAAGGATGCAATAAAGTATGTTCCAACACAGGGACATATGGTTGGAACACAGCATACTGATCAGTAGAAAACCGAGAAGGATCCTGATCTCGCATACTCCAATGATGAGGTTTTGGATGAGTTCATCCAGAATAGGAAAGCTAAGAGGAAGGTCGATGAGGCTGAATCTTCACAGCCTAGTAAAAAGGGCAAGGTTGCACAATCCCCTCCCAATCAGAAGAAGAAGACTACACTGCCTCCTCCACCAGTAAGTCAAGCATTTTCTGATACTTACTATGATTTGAACTGTGAGGAGATGGGAGATGTATTTTCTCAGAGAAAGGTGATAGCAGAGAGACCAGTTGACTTGGTAGCATACAAACCTAGTGGTTTCTCGAATTTTCTTGAGTTGATTGGGATGAGGAAGACAGCTACAGGCTTCCTGGACTATAATAAGAAGATTGTTAGTGAAGTTTACTCTAACATGATGCTGGGAATCTGGAGGATGATACACCTTGGTGTGACAGGGTATATGTTCGAGGTAAAATTGTCAACTTCTCAGTTGAAAGGATCAACAAGCTTTTGGGGATGAATACTCTAGAATTTGAAGGAATCCTTGATGAAAGTATGGAGGTCTATGATGACCAGATTCTGACGGACATTTTAGGTGGCGTGAAGACTGGATGGGCGGTCACTGGGTATTCTCAGGCTTCGTGCTTGACTTTGAGATTTTTTGGGCTATATCAGGTGGCGGTAAACTGCTGGATGCTATCTTCAAACACAACAGCCCTCACTCGTGAAATGGCTAAACTCTTTTACTGCGTTGGAACACAGCGGTCGGTAAACCTTTGCTTTCTTATACAACAAGCCATTGTCCGTCAAACTATCTCTCCAAAGGCTAAGCATGCTTTAGTATACCCGTGCATCATTTCAGCACTTGTGAGGAGTGAACGTGTTAAAGCAAAGCCTAAGGATGAGATCATTTAGACCGAGCCACTGAAGCCTAATAAGAAGACCGTCGACCTAAGGTAAGTTAAGGATTTACCGAGGAAGCCAACTTCTAGTTCCGATTCAGTTCAGGAGGAGAAAAAGGATAATCTGGAGGTTTTGAGTGCTAGATTGGGTGCCATTGCCATCCATATTGCTGCCTTAGAAGTAGAGAAGGCCAAACTTGAAGAAGAAAAGACTCGGTTGGAAACGCAAGGTGCTGCTCCTGAACATGATTGATTGCTGGAGGACTATGTTCCAACATAGTCAATATTAGATTCAGGGGGAGCATCTCTCGATTTTGCCATTTTGCTTGTCCTTATTTGTTTAAACTTTGGCATGTTTATTGGCCCCAAAAGGGGATATGGACTACTTTGGATTATATCATTCCGGATATTATTTTTGGATTTATGAATTATTGAGTTTCTATGGAATTCTGGATTTCTGTTTTATTCAGGTATGTTCCAAAATAGTGACTTTATGGTATTCTGATGAAAGTTTTTTTCTGGTGTTTATTATTCCAAGATGATTGGCTCCACAAAATGCCAAAGGAGGAGATTGTAAAGTCATATGCATCTCATGGATTAATGAGTTGGCATTTGTGAACTAGTGTTAAAGAATAAAAACATTCCATGTTGGAACATATCGTGCAAGATCATATTTGCGATTAGAATATTGCGTTGGATTTGATTTATGAAAACTTGGAAATTACGCAATATTTAATACATCCGTGTAGAAGCATAATGTAATTATGGAAAATCCCTATATTTATGGAATTGGATTTATGGAATATTATGTGATAGTTGAGATAAGGAAAATTCCTTTATTTATGGGATTTGGATATGCTTCAAAAGCAGATAAGGAATAGAAATATTATGGAGCAATTCCGATATGCCAATGGACTATTAATAGAGGGCATTATACGGCTGCAAAACACACGAATTAATTGAGAAAATTTGCACATCAGATTTCTATCGTCCGAGAAGCTTTACAAGAGCCAGAATTTATATGTTCCAACATACATGACCTTTTGATCAACTTCAGATTCGTATACCTTAATTCCTCGGGAGGAGGAGATCCAACATCGACGAGTTTCGAAGTCAGAGGGAGTCTGATCAAGACGAATCGGTAGCAAATGGAGCTTGCAAAAATCCACACGTTGTAATTAGAAGATAAGTATAGTTGTATGGTGTACTTTATACTATATCTCTGATTAGTGGATTTATTCTGAACTAGGCCAGACCTTGCAAATGTAGGTGGATTTCACCGAACTGCGTAACCAAGTTGTGTGTCTCGTGAATTTTTTATTTTACATACTTGGTTGAGTTATACTATGTTGGAACATATGATTGCTAGTTAATCTAAAATGGTAAAACCATTTTTTCAGAAGGAACAAGAACTCTCATTATCTCAGTCTCCTTAGTTCCATTAATTCCAAAATTTTACAGTGGCAAAATAGCCTAAGGATGATCTTAATTAATCATGTCTTGTCTTCTATTCTATTACATATCATAACTGTTATAAAACTTACTAACCATATTATCAAAAAGTGCACAAAACAATGGCACATTTTCTTTTGGAAATCCAAAATAACTGATAACCAACCTGGGAGAACCTGGAGGTCTTTTGACAAACTATGATTTCCCTTTGAAGAAAATGGACTTGGTTTTAAAAATATTCATCTAATGATAAAAAGCTTTCTTTTAAAACTATGGTGGAAGCTTCAACATGGAGATTCCCTATAGGATAAATTCACGTGGTTAACTACACCCAATCATTAAACAACCAGAACTTGGAAAACAATTAAGGAAGTGGATGATTTGGCCATAAAACATAATCAGATCAAAATAGGGAAAGGATCAGTTTCCATTTTGGATCCAAACTGGACAGACTTAGGTCCTCTAATCAGTAAATGGAATCCATAAAAGGAACTATCATTCCCCACCTCAGTTGTTAAATTCATCTCACAACCAACTGCCTTTCTGAGCATACTTCAGAATCATTTTCCAAATCAAGTTATCCATACACTCAGTATCAATCATAAGATTTTTCCTGAGTATGAAGATAAAATTTGGAAACCAAATTCTAATGGAATTTTATCTCTTAAATCTACATATGAAATTATCAGACAAAAAAGAGACACTGTACAGTATTTCAATCATCTTTTGTTTAAGATTCTGCCAAAAAAAGCATAATGAATTGGAGGTTATTGAACAGGCTGATCACTTTCCCTGATGTGCTTGAAAATTTCACATTTAATCTACCTTCAATATGTTGTTTTTGCAAACAAGAATTTGAGAGTATTCATCACTCTTTTAACAGTTGCACTGTTATCAAAGAAATATGAGACAAAATTGACAAAGTATTTGACATAGCTTCCCATTCCTTTGAATGCTTATGAGACAGATTGTTCCATTATTGAAATATAAAATCATTTTCTCATGAATTTAATGATCTCATCAAGATCATTCCATGTTTATGTATCTAGTTCATTTGGTAAGCTAGAAACAACTATTTGTTCGACCAAATCAAACCTAATACTGACATAATTTTCAGGAAAATTTTATTGCAATTGAATGGCATGTTGATTGGATTTGGCATAAAATGTTTATGGAATCAAACATCAAGGATATCCAGACTATTCATTCGCATGTCTAAGAAAAATGTTGAGAAAAAGACAGTTCAATGGAAGGCTCCTGCTTACTTCAAGTTGAATACGGGTGGTTCAGTGTTCAAGAATGGGAACATGGGAATTGGTTTTATCATCAGAGATCGCAATGGGAAACTAGTACTATCATCAGCCAAGCCAATCCCATCTTGTAGAAATCTTCAAGCAAAGGTAGAAGCGCTCTAATATGCTGTGAAATTAGGAAAGTGAAGTTGAGATTAAAAAAAGGCATACCATTACCATACATACAAGTAATATTACATATCTGAAAAACTTGAACAATAAGCTTTCTGAAATGTTAATAAAAATTTGTGAGGTTTTTGAGGGTGAGGGTTAGCGGGTTGGATAGAGCTTGGAAAGATGAAGATTTTGATCCTAATGGGGGTGAATCGGGTGAAAATTGAGAGAGTGGACAAAATAGTAGAGATGTGAGTTGGGAACTTAGGAGAGGAAGAAGAAGGAGATGTTAATGTGAGAGGCTGGGCACGGGGGGCAGATGGGGGGTTTATATAGGTAGGGAGGATATATTTGATAGGGTGGAGAGGGAGGTGGCACGAATCCAAAGGGGGATCCGTGCCGACACGTGACGTGGAATGTAAGGGGGAGGGATCCGTGCTAGGCTTAAGGTGGCATGAGCCAGCCTCGTGCCAGCGCTAGGTGGCTCGTGACAAGATGCGCTAGCCTTGTGCCAGCACTAACGTGGCTCCTGCATGGAGCTTGCTTGGCTATAGTGTCAGCCTCGTGTCGATGGGCTCGGCATGGCCTGTATGGCATGGCATGGCATGGCACGGCACAACTCATGTCAGGCCCTGACATGAGGCACCCCTGCATTTTTCTTTCATACCTGCACCCAAAAAATCAAAACCAAGAGCAGTACTGTTCCAAATAAAATAGATGACTGTATTTTTTGGGAAAAACCACCACTAAAAATTCATACACTCCTAAAATTTTGAAAGAAAATATTTTTAAATAGAAATTATAACATAAAGCACCATATTTTTATTGTCGTCCTCACGACTTATTATTTTATGTATTTTTGGAAAACTAAAAAGAAGAGTTTGATGGGTCGCCAAAATCACCATCCTTGACACACCAACCACGCCCTTGTGGATGGGTCTCCACATTACCTTAACCTTACCCTTAATATTTGGTGAGACATACCAAACATGCCCATATTTCTCAATCATAGATACATTCTTGTTGATTTTGGGAAGCGGAAGGGTTTAGGAGTGATTAATTCCTTACCCCGCTTCTTTTTCCACTGCAAGTTAGTGTGCAATATAGGAGGCAAAGCATCTTTAATCACACCAAAAAAGACATGTTCATCAACAAGTGTATCATTGAACGGTTTATTCATACAAGATAGAGCATGCAAGGTTCCAATGTCGGGTAACACCTCTTCATGTTCAATAATCTGATTAAGACATTTAACATTTTCAATCACACAAGATTCATCATGTTGAGCATATTCCTCACACAAAGTTATAACTTTACAAACAAGAGAGGGATTAGGTGAATCATGCTTAGACTTGTAAATGTCAAACCCAATTCTATCCATGTCATCCTCTAAGGTTAGTGTTTCTGAATGAACATCGATCTTAGTCCTTGATGTTTTGAGAAAATGTCTCGCCAATAATATTGAGGGTGCACCACCATCATGAGCTACATCGGACATAGAAGTCCACCGAAAACACCAATCTGCCCACTAAGACCATCACATCCTTCACTAGTCCATGAGGACTAGATTGAGAGTGATCAGCCATTTGGACAACTACCCTAGTCTCTTTAAGTTCACCTATTTCTACGTTCTCATAGATGCAAGAGGGTATGAAATTAATAGAAGCTCCAAGATCAATCATAGCATTTTTCACCAATTTACCATCTAAATAAATAGGATTTGAAAACATGCCAGAATCATCACATTTTGTAGGCAATTTTCTATGGTTAAGAATGGTGACTCCCCCTAGTTTCACTTTACCTACTTTCTTAAGTGGTTTATTCCTCTTTCTTGTACATGCAACTACCAAGAATTTTACATATGAGGGAACATGTTCAATCAAGTTTAAGATCGAGACACTAACCTCCACCTTTTCGAAGATTTTCCGGATATGATCATCATTGGTTGGCACCTTCGGCCTTCCCCGAAGTGCATTAGGGAAAGGTGGCAGGAGATAAACCCTCACCTCGGGTGTTGGAAGCACCTTGATGGGTTCCTCCACAACCAGTTTTTGCTCCTCCGAGTTGGTTTTGTTGTTGTCCACGATGAAGTTATCTTCTGAGAGGTTTCCTTTTCGGGATCACGCATCTCTTTCCCGTTTCCCAATTTCTAAGCACTCACATTATTTGGATTGATCTCCGGTTGGGAAGGAAGTTTATCAGACTCTTTGGCTTCAATTCGCCTTACTGAGGTGGCAAGTTGCCCAACTTGAATCTCAAGATTCTTGATGCCCGAGAATGCCCTAGTCCCGATATATTCAATCTCTCGCCTTGAACGCTCCGGAAAGACATCTTGTTTCTTGGAAAATTGAGAGATTGCTTCAAGGATTTCCTCTAGGTCAGAATTTTAGAGTGAGGATTTGTTGTCTGAAGGCCCTTATCCCCTCAGATAGGGTTAATATGGAGCTTGTTTGCCTCGGTTGTACCCTTTCATTTGGTTCTCCTCATGCCAACGGAAGTTGGGGTGATCGCGGTACCTCAGGCTGAAGGTGTTTGCATATGGATCTTTCCTTTCTCCTCATTGGTTCCCATAGAACCCTTGTTGTTGCCCCCTAGAAAACTGTGACCTATTTCCACCATTGTTGAAATCCAACGCCTTAACTTCCTCAAAATCCTCCACCACTTGTGGGCACACATTCGTGTGATGATCAAGATTACAAACACCGCACACTTTTGCTTATTGGACTCCCATTTCCATGAACTCTTTCATCATGGAGGCAAGAGCTTGGACTTGCTCCTCTAACTTCAGAGATTGAGATGATTCATCCAAGAGAATAACCCTAGACCTTGTACCAAATTGTATTGTTCCGTTTTCCATCTTCCCGAAGAGTGTCATTGCTTCCCTTGGGCTCTTGTTGCCAATCGAACCGTTGCAAGCGGTGTTCACTATACGCATGTCATCATAACACAATCCTTCGAAGAAATAGTAAACCAAGTCTCACTCCTTGAATGGATGATACGGACAACTAGCCAACAATCTCTTAAAGCTCTCCCAATACTCATAGAGGGACTCATTGGAAAATTGAGAGATGTTGGACAACTGTTTCTTCAATCCCTCCGACTTAGAAGTTGGAAAGTACTTTTCTAAAAAGCGGCGCTTCATATCCATCCATGAGGTGATACAACCGGGTGGTAGATAGTATAACCAATCTTTGGCCGAATCCCGAAGTGAGAAGAGAAACGCGCTTAGATTGTAGTCTTCCTCCAAAACACCTGCCGGATTCATGTTGGTACAAAATAGGTGGAATTCCAAGTGATACTTGTTCGGATCTTCTCCACCCATCCCATGGAAAGTTGACAAGAAATGGATCATGCCACTCTTGAGTTCACACATCACATTTGGTTGCAACTGTAGGAAGATGATACACAACGGTTGATTCTCAAAGTTTGGAGCCATCAACTCTCTCAAGGTGCGATTGTCCTCCGTCATCTCTTCTTTCTCTGCAGCTACCGAAAGTGGTTCTTGTAGAACTTCTAGCCTAGGTCTCCTCTTCATTCCTCGCCTACTACCTGTGCAATTCGTCAGACTATGTAAAACTCCCAAGTTCTTGGCATGGGTATGTACCATAAACCGGGAATAAAAAATAACCAACTAAAATCTACACTAGAAAACAGGGTTAGAAGTAACTGGAAAAAGTACAAAAACTCAACAACAAAAGCCAAAAAATAAAAAAAACAACATTACTTACTCAACTAACACGTTATGCAAGCTAATTACTATACTGTTAAACTAACATCCCCGACAACGACGCCAAAATATGACCCACCCCTTCCGACATCGTTAATAAACCACGAGAGATCTACTAAGCGAGAGGGGACCATGATCAAAGATAATAATTTGTATGTTGCTCATGTTCCTATTACCATTCTACCAAGAATGGTAGATATTGCCAAGTATTGGGGTTGTCCACAGAGATGTCAGGAATCTAGTAATCTACTAAACACAACCATGGTCTGGTCGTTAATCCAACCACGCGTTAGGAATAAACAGTGTTGTGAAAATAACCATTGAGGGGGTTCAACTATCAACTACTAATATGCAATCAACGGAATAAACAATATAAACAAGCACTCGGGAAATATTTGCGTAACATGGTTGATGTTATTTCGATCATCGATTTCATCAAAGACAAAAACTTAACCTTATTCTAGTGTTTGTGTCACGTGGTGCGGACAATGGTAAAAAATTTCCCCTATCTATCACATATGGGTGCACGTATAAAATCTTCCATCAGCCTCGCCTCTGAAACTAGGGGAATGAAACAATGGCTATGGCACATTGCACATGTCCGTTTCTCCCCGTGCGATTAAGTCCTGGGTGGAATACCATGAACGAACTACCCATGGACCTACAAAGGCACAAGAAGTAGCCTTTTTATCTATGGCTTGTAGGATCAACAAAATAATCCTAGTTTGTTACCTACTCTATCTCTCCCGTAACCCTTCAGACTTCTTTGGTCGGCTAACTAGATCCATGGTCGATCGTGACGATTAACAACGGTAATCTTCGTACACGCGCCCAGTTTCATACTATCGCACCCCAAGCGTATCTAGGTTTCCTTAACCGGGGAGTAGCAATAGTTCACCAAAATGGAAGTAGACTCGATTGTGTGCCAACAAAGTGTGACATTCATGCAATTCATAAGAATATTAAGAACAATCCAACATAATGACCACAAAACACATAGAAATAGGTAGATATAGAAATCTCACAAAATAAACATCAACACATGAATACAAATATAATCCCCCAAGTTAGATTCCTACTCCCTAAGCATTGAACCCAAGTATTTAATTGGATTCAACACTTTTGGGCAAAAGAAAAATAAAAAGATGAAAAAAATAAGTTAGAGAGAAGTGAGACTATTTGGCCTAGTAGACATAGGTCCACATATATATAGTAATAGGGAATTTGGCCTAAAAATAGGCCCAAAATTGGCTAAAAACCCTATCAGCTGCCAGGGCTCATGCCGACGCGGGGTGCCGGTCCTGGAACGGGTCGTGCCGCTTATGTTGGGCGTGTCTAGCATCACCCAGTGCAGGCCGCCGGCCGGGTCTTTGCATTCTCATTTCTGCTCCACGCGATGCATCGTTTTGCGCACCCCATCAGATAGAACCTTGTTTTTCTTAGTACCTAGGCACGCCCCGCATCATTATTCACACCCCGTGGGCTGGTATTGGCATTTGTGACTTGAAACAGTGTGGGATGTGTAAAACGAAATGTCCCGCTCACATACTCAGTCATTTTTTGGGTGAAAAGAGGGTAGCCTCATGCCAGATTTTGGCACAGCCTGTGCGAGGTGATACGAGTCGTGCCAAGGTCCCCTAACACGGGTCGTGTTGGTTGTTGAGGGCCGTGCTAGATTTTGGTTCGTACAAAGCTTGTGCGGTCCACGCTCGTCGTGGCTGTTTTGCTTAGCTAACTTCTTTTGCTCCGCTATGGGTGAATTGTTGGTCCAATTTTGGAGTTCTTCTAGTTGATTTTATAGCGCTTGAGAAGAAAAATCCAACGGTGACACCCTCAAGTGATGATTATTCTTGTATTTTTCCCCGAACTCCGTGAAATCTCAAACGATGATCCCTCTATTTCTTCTTTGGCCTTCTTGAACTTTGAATCCACCTTTCTTGGTCCCAATTCCTTCTACTACCACGATTTGAAGTTTGTGGCTTTCGATCTACTACCATCCTTGCGAATGACCTTCGATATCTTCTACCATCCTTGCGAATGCCCTTCAAATATCTACTATCACCATCTCGGATTGCCTTCCACTAAAAGAAAATGAAAAATATCACTCATGAGCAACCTACTAATGAGATCAAAGAGGAAGATCTAGGCACCCGTAAATACAAGTGTCCATTAGTCTCAATTAATCCTACAAAACGCAGGATTTAGACAAGAAAACCAAAAGTGGTCGTCTAAACTCTTTGTCGTGCAAATCTAACTAAAACTAGCAATCAACGAAACAAAATATGATAATAAATATGTTAAATATATCGACTAATGCATGCATAATAGTGCACATCAGAAATAAAAGGGATGATTCATCTTAACTCAATTTCATTTCCATATATTAGGAAAATGTAATAAAGAATGTACTGAACTCCTTTATTATTACACTTTTTTTCTTTTCTATCCGACTGGACATTATGAGATATTTTGTAATCTTTCCACATCTTTATGCGAGCTTGAGAATCCTTAGGACTAGATTAGAACCATGTATAGGTGAAGGATTCTCAGGTTCTAGTCACAAAGGTAAGACTTTATGTCCCCCTCTTTCTTTGTATTTTTATATTTATTATTAATAAATGGGTTGGGGTTTGCTAAATCCCCCACCATAATAGGTGTTTATTATTAAAAATATAAATTATGAGTTTGTTTTTTGAAAGATGATTTTTTTCATAAAATATGGAAAGAAAAGTTTAAACTGTAAATTAGAAGAAATCTAGATAAAATATCGTTTTGCATTAATTGGGTTACAAACTTATAACTACTGCATGTTGCACAATAAATTTTTAATGTTGCAACTAAAACCTTTTACCTTTCTATAATTCTGATTCAACACCGTTTTTCAACAAACCTATGGAAAGACTGTATATTCCAAGACTTTACCATAAATTATTATAATTTGACAGAAAAATTAATGTAATAATTTTTTCATGATTCGTCTAACCATTAGTGTAAAGCAAAGTTTGGGGAAAGACATTTTTTCCCATAAGCTTATGGAAAGACGGAATTTAATTAGAATAATTAAAAGGTAAAAGGTTGTAGTTGCAATATTAAAATTTTATTATGCAACGTGAAGTATTTAAAATTTTATGACCCAATTTAATGCAATCCAAAAATTTTACATTTATATTTTCAAATTTACAGTTTAAACCCTGGTGTTTCCATGACTTATGGAAGATCATCTTTCAAGAGAAAGAGAATCAGGAGAGAGAAAGAGAATCAGGAGAGGGAAAGAGAATCTGAGATCTTCATTCTCTTAGTTAGTGTTTGGTTTGATTTTTTTATCATTCACTTTCCCTATTTTTAGTTTTACAATTCTCCTAATTGAAGGTAACCGTATTCTCTAGTCTTACCCTGGGATTATAATCCCCCAACTTCCTTAATAATTCATTTTACATATTCTCATCATCTTTCTAGCTTTCCTTCTTCATAAAACCTTTACTTTTACTGTCGTCCATTGTCAATCGACCCATGAGCTCTGTTTTCTCAGTTTCAAGAAAATATTATACTTTATATTTTGGCAAATTCTCGGGAAAAACCGTCTTTCCATAGGCATGTGGAAGATGGGGTTGAATTAGAATTATAGAAAGGTAAAATATTTTAGTTGCAATATTAAAAATTTATTATGCAACGTGCAGTAGTTATAAATTTACGACCCAATTTAATGCAACCCGAAAATTTTATCTTGATTTCTTCTAATTCACAGTTTAAACTTTGGTTTTTTCCATAAGTTATGGAAAAACCGTCTTTCAAGAGACGAACTCCTATATTTATGATCAAAATAAAAATAAAAATATTATGATTATTATTTCAATAAAAATATTATTATTTTATTTTTAAATTTGCATATGGGATAGTTTTAAATAAAACTATCATATGCTATTACATATGTAATATAATAATAATATTATAATTATAATTTTTGAGTTGTATATGAGTCGAATATTAATAAAATTTATATTAATGTTATTTTCATAAAAAGTAATCTTAATAAAATATTTATACTATAAAAATAATTTAATATAAAAATGTTATTTTCTTATATAAATAATTTCATTTATTAATTTGTATTATAAATAATAATTATATTTCTATATAAATATTATTATATTATAAATTTTAAATATTTTAATAGAAAATTATTTATGTGTTGGAGTATGTGATTTTTTCAACATCATCAGTACCATATTTATATTAAATGAACTATACATGATGAACTACAAATTTTAAATCAATCTTTCGTACTCCCTCTGTTTTGTTATTTATGACATACTTAATTAATTGGGATGTTTTCTTTTAAATGACACACTTTCCATTTTTGTCATGATTCATTCAATTTCATCCACTCATTCTACTTTTTACTTTTTACATTCAATTTCATCCACTCAGGTGAATCCAAACACCTAAACCTATGGTGCAATAAATAACAAAAAAAGGAAGTATGTAATATATATATATTTATATTAAAATGATATAAAAAAATGTAAAGATGATCATAAGTAAATAAAATATTTATGATAACTTATAAATAGATTTACATATTTATAATCACATACGACATATTAAAAAAAATAAAGATGATGAACTATAAATCTTTATATTTTTATATGAACTAAATATGAAAATAATTCATGAAATACTTTTATATTTTTATAGTAGATTTGACCGTGCTAAATAATTTAAAGATCGCCTTTTGAAAAATGGTCTTTCGATAATTTATGAAAAAACCAAAGTCTAAATTGCAAAATTTAAAAAATAAAAATAAAAATTTTGGGTTGTATTAATGGGTCATAAATTTATCACTCCTACATGTTGCATAATAAAATTTTAATATTGCAACTAAAGCATTTTACCTTTCTATAATTTCAATTCAACCCCGTCTTTCCATATGCCTATGGAAAAACTATTTTTCTCAAGACTTTGCCAATAATTTATACTTGTATATATATATATATAATTTTTTTTATAAATGGTGATATAAATTAATATTTATTTCTCTAATATGAACCAAACATAACAAAAGAAATGGGGAAAATTTAATTCCGTTTCCATAACTAAACCAAATAAATCTAGACCTTTCCTTTCCTATTTCCTTTCCCTTCATCTAAACGGCCTTTAGAACATGTACAATGGTAAAACCACTTCTAAACCACCCTTGTGGTTTCAATTCATTAAATAATCAATTTTTCTCCTCCACCCTAGCAATTCAAACCACAGCTAAATAACTCAATTTTTTTTCTCCACAATGATTGAAACCACTTAGAATCCACTCCATGGACCCCACTTGATTCTCTCTATCATATTCATTAATTCTACCTTTAATTGATTCAAATAAATTTACATGACAAAATAAATTTAAATGTGAAATTTAATAATACACCTATAATTATTGAATTAGATTTTATTTTTTGAAATATCATTTTTGAAATTAATTTTAATTTTTAAAATTTATTTTATGAATTATAATTAAACAAAAGAAACAAATATTTTTTAAAGAATGTAATTTTGATTTTTAAAAATATACAAAAATTCATTTAGATTTTTAAAAATAAATATCAGATTTTTTTGTTCCATTTTTCTTGAATTTTTAAATAGAATAAAATAATTTCCAGAGAGGGCGCAGCAAGCAGGGCATTGCCCCAGCCCACCTGAATACCCTGACAAATTCAAGCTTGTGACAGCTCTCATTTGGGAACCCGGTCCCGCGCCGCTTTCAATTCCCCACTGTAGAGTGTTTTGGTTCCCACTCATCCAAAATTTTAATTCAACTCACTCCCAAAAACCCTCATTGTACATGGTCCCAGTGTAATGGGTTTTATTTAATTTAAAAATTAATTTTGATTCGTGAAGTCAGAAATCCACCAAGTCGCTACAAAGAAAGGAAGATTCCAAGGTGACGCAACAGCTGAAACGCGGCCAAGGAGAAAAAGGAGGAAAAACAAACATTCAGTTCAGACGCCTATAAACACGGGTCCCGGCGGTTGAGTAAACTGATTGATTGTCACAAGTAAACATGGTTCCGCAACCACCTCCCGGCGCCGGGAACCAGCAATTCCTTAGCAACGTGCTGTCCACACACGCGCTGCCTTATGCGGAGGACGTCAAGTGGCTCATCCGGCAGCACCTCCTGGGTCTCTCAGAATCCTACCCCTCTCTGCAAATCAAGACCTCCAATTTCACCCACAACAATGGCCGAGACGTCAGCCTCCTCCAGGCCCAAGGCACCGTTCCCATGGTCTTCCAGAACGTCACCTACAACATCCCCATTCAAATCTGGCTCATGGAATCCTACCCCCGCCACGCGCCTCTGGTATACGTCACTCCTACTCCCGATATGATTATTAAACGCGATCATTCTTTCGTTCGCCCTGACGGCGTTGTTTCTATCTCTTATTTGCAAAATTGGGTTTACCCTAGTTCCAATTTACTTGAATTAGCTCGCAATTTGTCGCATTTCTTTGGCCTTGAGCCGCCGGTGTATTCCCAGCGCCGTCCCAGTCCAAGCCAAAACCCTAATTTTAGTAATCCAAATGCTACTGCCTCTGTTAGTAATCCCAATCCCAACCCCAATCAAGGGTTGGGCACAAAACCTGCTATACCTCCTAGGATGACTCCTCAATACCCCCCCTCGCCTTATACTGCCAATACTGGGGGAAGGATTATGGATGATCCGAGTGAGGTTCATAAGAAGAATGCGATTAATAAGTTGGTGGGGACTGTTTATGGTGACATGATGGGGCTCAAGAAATCTAGGGAAGCAGATGTGGAAGGGTTAATTAGTACGCAAGCGGGGTTGAGGCAGCATGAGAATCAGTTAGTGAATGGTTTGAATGAAATGCAGGACGAGAAGGAGGCCTTGGAGCAGCAGTTACAGATGGTTTTGATGAATGTTGATGTAATGGAAGCGTGGTTGCGGGAGAATGAGGAGAAGTTGGTGAAGCTGGGAAATGTTAGTGCCGATGATGCATTTGAGCTGTCTGATGTATTATCGAAACAGATGATGGAGTGCACTGCATTGGATTTGGCAATTGAGGATGTTATATATGCTTTAGATAAGGCAGTGCAGGAAGGTGCGATTCCGTTTGATCAGTATTTGAGGAACGTTAGGCTGCTGTCGCGGGAGCAGTTTTTTCATCGTGCAACCTCATCTAAGGTTAGAGCTGCTCAAATGCATGCTCAGGTTTCCAGTATGGCTTCTAGGGTATCGCAGTATGCAGTGTGACTAAAATGGTTTTGATATAGCCTGGCAGGTACATGATAATGAAGTGGGTGGAAAGAGTTATATACTTCTATTGTGAGATATGTTCTTATAGTCTCTAGTCATTGTTCCTTATTGATTCGCACTGGATAACACAATTACAAATGGTGGTAATAGAAGATCTTGTTGTTTTATGTTCCTTTTTCGATCTCAGTCTTATTGAGTTGTAAGTGTGTACGAGCTGTTGTTTTGGCTGGGTGTACACTGTACATTTTAATTGACTGATTGAGCTCTGTGCTTTGAAAAACATGTAAATTTAAATTGTCCTCAACAAATGGCTTATGACCGCTTAGTGCATTGTGCTGTAATCTCTCTGAAGCAACAAAGTTTAAGCTTTCTTCCATGGTAAATTGCTACATAGAACTTATGGTTCCATGTGTTCTACACACTTTTGATGGTTCACATGTACGCTGCTTGAGATATTGTTTTGGAGCAATGGTCTAATTATTAAGTGAATGTCTGACCTATTACTCTTGGCTTGGAGTTGTAGATAATTTAGTATGGTAAGTAGTTCATTGCTTTCTTCAATGGGTATAATGGATCTACTCTGTCATTGAGCTGAAGATACTGTTTCCACTATCTGTTACTTGACTATTTTGAATGCAATGATGACCATATGTCCATGGTAGGAAGTCATATGCGATAACTGATTTCTACTGTACTGGTAATTTTAAGATTATATCTTGCCATGGTAAGTTTAATGTTGACAGTTTTCTCTGGGCACCTTTTTCCCCTTTCTTCGTTCCTATGAGCAGAAAAGATTTTCATTTGAATCTTATTATTTCGACATCGACAGACTTATCTACTTTGGTTGTTCTAGAAGCCATTGGTCGAGTAGTAAACAATGTTATTACTGTCACCAGATATGGTCCATATCATGGGAGAAAATGCTGTATTTATGTCAAGCAGTTTTGATACCTGTTTGTTAGTTTTCACTCTAATTGTGTACTGTGGTATACTTGATTTATTCTATTATACAGAGAATATTCTCCACTAGGATTTCAGATGTAATGAAAGATGCCTCTGTAAATTGAAAATGGAATTCATCCTTTGTTTTTTCCTTTCCCTTCACTCAGATTTCTTCTGTTTAACCAATTTTGTATGGATCCTCTTTTTCTTCCGAAAAAAGGGAAGAAGAAGGATCTTCTTCGGTGGATTCTTCTTGTTCCTGTTTAGTCCCCTTCATTTCAAAAGTTGTTTCTATTTCTACATCCCTTTCTTCTTCACTTTCCACCCATTTTTTCTTCTGCTTGTGAGGTTTCTTTCAATTTCTTAGTAAGAATGGGGGACGGTAGTCTTCTTAAATAGTAGATACAGGTAATAAATAAGAGAATACTAAAGATCCGATTCATAAATTTTCTCAATTTTGACACAAGGTAATTATTAGATCCAATAAGTAAATTCGATATAATAGGATGATTTTGTTGTATCTAGACTAATACCAATCTAAGCAATTTCATGAATAAAATATGACCAGTTAACCAACCAGCAAAACTACTTGTTACAAATAGCATCTTGTTGTTGCATCGGAACAGATAAATGTGTTCTAATCTGGCTAACATTGAACTTGGTAAAATGAAATAGTTGAATTATTGAAAAATGAGATTATTCAGGAATACACATTGAATGCTGAGATTACCCATTAAATTTCGGCTAGTTGATCCATAATCAAAAAAGTTTTTGTAATTGTTCCAGAAGAAATGAAACAGAAGATATGGTAGAGCTATGATAATTATTGTATGAGCTCTACTCAATGCTAGATGCAGAGGCGCATAATAGATTGATATGAGCATCATGAGCTGTCCCGTGACAAAACCAATTGTTGCTGACAAAACCATAACCTGAGCGCGGAGAAGGAAGAGATAGGAGGACCCTATGGAGAATGTGGTCAAAAATCCATAATATAGTCCGACCACAACGGCCGAATTTATTATTTGCATGCATAATAATACTAAATTACCTAGTAGAAAAGATTGAAAAATCATCATAACCCTCCCTTATTTGTTTTCTATTGCAATTTTTGGATAGTTATATGATGATTTTTTTACGTTCCATATACATATATAGAATATAGAAAAGAAATATAGATTAAAGCCGACATTTGTTATGTCAATGGCACCACAGTGATATTAAATGAATGGATTTGGGATATGGGTGGAATTAGGGATGTTCATGGATCGGGGCGGTCGGGGGGTCAGCTGTCCCGGCCCAAATTGACACAAAATTTTGGGACAAATGGGTCGGGTCAAAATTCCCATAATTTAGGTTCGGGTTGGGTCGGATCAGACTGGGCCATGGGTCGACCCAAATCGATCAAAATCATATAAAAATAGTAATTTTTAATAATTTATTTAAATAAAAGATATTATTTTAAAATTTAATAATATTTAAATAATAAAAAAATTATGATTTATTTTTATATAATTTAAAATAAAAATATTATATTATATTACATTTAATTATATATTATTCACTTAATCTGAAAAATACAATTATTTTTATTTTACCTAGTTAGAATACTTTTAATATTTCATCTAAAAAATATAATTTTACTGAAATTTATTTATACAATTATGAATATATATTTCATACATTAATAAATATATTATTTA
>JAULKM010120958.1:0-36231 GCA_032355605.1 Rubia tinctorum | reverse complement strand
AAAAAAATTACAAAAAACCATAATATATGGTAAAACAACCCCCCCCCCCCCCCCCCCCTATTGGAATTACTTAAAGTGCTTGATTGTAATTAGATTCAAACAAACAGATGTAATTATTTTCATTTTAATTTATTCAATATTGTGTTTTATTTAAGTTAAAATACATGTATTCCACCTAAAAAAATTGAAGTTAAAATACTAGAAACCTCAAATTCAGTAGTACTAATACAGTGTAATGTTGAAACAGTTAAGAATGGAACGATGTAGTATTGCCTGAATTCGGGTCAACAAACGTAAAATGACTTGGTACATGCAGAAAGAAAAATGATCCAAAAATCAGAAAAGTGAAAGTGAAGGGGTAGAAATGATATTGAGATAAATAACACGAAACTATGGATTCACCACTCCACTGCAACTCATTCCAGGAGTCAGACTCCGATGGGTTTTTAGATGGATGACAGGTAAAAGATAAGTTAAAGTAAAAAAATTGACGATAATGAAAAAGAATGAAAAAAGAAAATGGTGGTCGTGCGCTTCTCCCCTTTTTGACGCCTCTCTTCTCCTCATATCTCATCATCACGATTAATTTAAGGGGAATGTAAAAGCACAATTAGGCACTACAGTAACCAGCAATCATTGTGCTACAAATACCCTAGAAATTCTTCCATTTTTTGTACACGTCCAGTACACCCTTTGTACAACGGTTTTTAATCGTAGGACTAAAAAAATGTTTATAAAATCACGCACAGATCAAATCGCACATAGACACAGTTAATTATATAATGTTCAAACAAGAAAGTTAAATAATTAGAAAAATGGTAGTCATGAAAATATCCATACAAATAGTACATAAATTCAAATAAGAACAGTTTTAGTTTCAACATAACAGAAAATAAAATTAACTCAATCAACTCGGATAATGAAAGACCTGAAAAAAGGGTGGATAAGATGATCCTTCGTCAGCCATAGTCTTGCATCAAAAGGGAAAATGTTATGTGCGAACTGCCCTATGGAATGCAAGGAGCAACGTCGGCAATGTCGTCGCAGGTGCATGCCGGCCCAAAGCAGTGGGATGGTCGACATGTACCTACAACTTCACACAATGATGGGTAAATCTGAACACATAACCGACACAAGACCGAAGTCGCATATGCACAACCATTGTACAATTAGATTCCATAATGTCACGTTAGTAACATTTCGGTCATACCGAAGGTCAGACCGAGATAGATGCGACGTCACAAACTAAAGAATAAGCTACTGGAAATAAGAATGTGACGTCGCATCATTATCGCAAGAACCGAGTTGTGACAAACAGAATATCGATGTCGCAGATATCAAAGGAACCTACGGGAAGAAACACATAAAACCAGAAAAAGTGAAGCTTTATCAACATCAAATTAAACAAAAACCCTTTGGAGATATACCAAAACATTGTACCTGCGTTTAAAGTCAATGAAAGTTCATACTCCCATAAATCTGAGACAAAAATAGATAACCAACAAAACAACACACATTCACAGACCATAGATCTAACATTGTAAAGTAAGAATCACAAAACTTGGGTGTTAGGAGATTAGAAAAACCATACCTTTTTCCAAGAGAGAAAAGAAGGGAAGAAACTGGAGACTATCGGAATTCACAGGAAATTTGTGAATATATGGTTTAACTAATTGTTATGGTCCCCCTATTTAATACCCATTTCTGAACGACGTTGTTTTGAACCATTGTGGAGTCTGCCTCGAAGTGTGCGTCGTCGCACCAAAGTCGAATCAGGCAACATGGTGTCAAACCCTTACCTACACGGTTGCATTACATGGGCCTAACAATTTCAATCCACCAAGCAATCTGTCAGTTCAAGTTTATTTAAAAACAAATTTCGCAACAAAAATTTGCTAGTTTCAGACTGATTGAAACAATACCCAGTAATTTCTTTTAGTTTTGTTACTAATACTACTATTAAAACTTTGTGTGTATGTTAAATTAAATATTAAGGATTGAATAACATTAAAATAACATAACTAACAAAAAAATTATAAATTAAAGATTAAATATCAAAATACGAAAATACAAATCTTGGTCCAAATACGAATTAACTTGTTTAATAAATAATTTCTGATCAAGTTTAGGCAAAAAAACTAATTATACCAATAGAGAAGAACTGTAACATTAAAAACTACAGGGCCAGGACCATTGATCAGCTCGAAGTAGAACGTTTCCTTAACTCGGAGTTCCTCGGCAATAAGAAACTGCTGGAAACCCTTCGGCGTCAGGGTCTTCATCTGCCTGTTTCTCAAGTAATGCATGTGGTACTCCCTTTCGTTGCATCTGAGCACAGCTACCGACTTGTACAATGGTAGGAGCTCCACAATCTGGCTAGGCACAAAATAATTTATAAACAAAAAACCATGTTCAGTAAATATGAAAGTAAAGTATAGAAAAAGTTTTTTGAAAATAAAATTAATACGTGACACGGATTACTTACCAGGATGGGAATTATCCCAAAGTTCGTCTGCGTCAGTGTGTGGAAAAAATGCGAAATGATATTGTCGAACTTAGTTCGCGAACGGCCATCATCTGAATCGCTACGGATCTGTATTGGTCAAGGAAATAATTATAAATTAAATTAGAATATTGGTAATACAAGTAAACACAATTTAAATGTAAACATAAAATCGCTCACCACAATCAGGGAACGGCGCGAACCAGCATTGATAGACATGATTCCTTAAATTCATATTGTAATTATTCATTACAAATCAATACAAATGTTAATTAATTAATATATGAATGCAACATGTCAGAGCGAAGTCGCATATGGTTTGGTAAAACCGAATGGTTAATCGATAAGTGTGCAACGTCACATGCTAGGTAAACTGCAGAAAATATGAATAAGTGGTGTCGCACAATGATCGCTCCAACCGAAGTACAATCGATGAAGAAGGAACGCCGCATTCATGAAACAGGGACACTCTAACAACAGCAGAAAACAGGCAAACAGAAAGCTCCTAAACCAAAAACAATTTAGCCACAATAACGGGGGAGAGGGAGACATACAACCGACATTCTAATACCCCAGAACCTAATCTTATAACCCTAATCCATAGAAACTTCAACACGTGAAGTAAATAACACATTCACACACCATATACATAAAAATTTCAATAGTTAATTAAAAAACAAAAGTAAAATAACCACATGTTGAAACCATACCTTTGAGAATATGGGCAGGATGACTGTTGAAATTCGAGGGAAATTGAAAGTTTAAAGTCATGTATGAGGTGGGCTTCATATACATAGACATTAAGTAGCGTTGTGAATTCCTCCCCAATGTGATGTCGCATAGTAGTCGACCTGATCAATACTAAACCGACAGTTTAACAACATCGGCTTGTCTAAACGTGGGCCTCATCACTTCACCCCCCTGGCATAATCAATGGGCCTGTGTCTGACCAATTGCATGAGTGAAGTCGCATGTAAATCATTTTTTGTGATATTTGACCGACATATTATCAACGCTAGCCATAGATATATTGGGCCACAATAATTCAGCCCACTAGCATAGCAATTGGGCCCGCGTTTGAACAAAACAAACATAACTGGCCCTAATAACGGTAAACATTTTATTATACATTAGTAATTCATATTGTAAATGTCCATGAACCTCATTAACATCTGGTTCAATCAGAATCGATTTCAACGCAACCGGTAAACTTTTCTATTTTTACAATTACGTCCCTCCAAGATGTTGGGGGAGGAAAAATGAAAAATTGGAGATAGCCAATAATCTAAATCACATTTTCACAATCATGTTGTTCCGACGTATGTATCAAGGTCACAGGGGTATTCTTCCCTCATTTTTATTAGTATTCCATTAATACCCTGACTATGAGCGTTATTAATTTGGAACATAAATTCCACCACAAAGAATTGGACAAAATTACACATTCTATTTTTTAAAAATTTAAACGATAAGGAAAATCCATCCATCAATTTTTTAAAGTGCTAACACAAGGCCTGGAGTTAATTCTATATGATTACTTACTAGTATGCAAGGGCTAATCGGAAGATTTTGTGTAAGTTTATGTGGGATCATGCCAATTTATTTATCACTTTCAGGGATCATCAGTTTGAATGGGGATTGCAAAGTTCCGTAAACGACAATTGAAATCAAATTAGGGAGTGTCGGTTTACTTTTCAATTTTTCACTTACGTCCTTCCAACAAAGTGGGATAAGTCAAAATGCAAAACTAGAGATACCCTTATCTAATTCACCAAGTCAAGAGCACGATGTTCCAATTTGGTCATGCTCTGGTCAATGGAACGGGACCACAATCTCCTCAGACAGTGTATGACAAAACTTTTCAAAAATTACGCTATTACCCCAACTTATTCGCATACTCACTACACTTCTTAGTTTTGCACCCAAACGTTAGGAAAAATATTTGATATGGAGATTGTACGTACTATCTAGCAGAGGCGTGAACCGGGGTAATTGTCCTTAATTTTTCTTAGAATTCCGTTCAAACCCTTACTATCAGCGTTATGAGAACGATAATTTCCACCAAATAGAATCAAGTGAAATTTCATATTCCATGTTTTTTATAAAATAAAAATGTAATAAAATTCCGTCCATGAAATTTTAAAAAGCGCTAGTACATGGTCTATAGTATATTGTAGCTGATTACTCATAAGTATACAAGGGTCATTTAGGAAGATCTTCTCAAAATCTATGTGGGAATAAGACCGATTTCTTTAATACCCTTGATTAGTATAAGTTGTGGGTGACCAAGGTTATTTTTGGACGATCATAATCGAGTTTGGGATAATCGGTGAATTGTTTTTATTTTTGCACTCAAATCCCTACAAGGAAGTGGGAGAAGTCTAAATCCAAAATTGGAGATAACAATTTGTTATTCACACCTACATGATAATTTTATTCCTATTTTGCATAAACAAGTCGTCGAAAGGGCCCACAATCGTAACAGATAGTTTGTTATGACACTTTTTGAAAATTATACTTTGACTCATAGAAACGATGTTGCAAAAGGTTCGCATATAATGAACCATTGACCGACACCAAACCGACATCGGTTGAACTAAAATTTCCAACGGGAAACAAAATTTTGAGCCAAAATTTTGAACAAAATTTCCCCCCCAACCCCATCTCATTTAAATGATATTCAGCAACAAGACCCATTTCTCATCTACAACACACTTCCTCCTAGCCCAGCTCCACACCTTCCTCTCCATTCACAATATTTCAACTACTCAAGAGCCCATTCCAATCTCTTCTCCCAAACATCAACAAGTGTCCTAGGATGGAGCATCTCCGGGTTCAAATCAATTGAGGTAGTTTTCCCTCCATTCCATGTTCATTTAGCAAATTTTACTAACATGCCTTCTTTTTCCCCCATTGAACAATGATTGAATATGTTCATTAAGCATGTTGACTATGTGACATGTTATATAGTGTATATTGTTTGTGTTCCCGATATCATGCCATGTTTTTAAGGAGTGAGAAAAAAAGGCTAATATTAGGGCTGATTGTGGACAATAACCAAATTTTAGTATGAGCACAGGTTGAATGTGCGACGTCGGTTAGTTCATCGTCCAATACGATATGGAACCGAATAGTTACTGACATCGCATTTTTCAAGAACTGACTGGACATCTATGAATATCCAACGTCGATCGTCATTCGGATACTGCGACTTCGATTATTCAATCTTGCGATGTCGTCTACAAGCATTCCATGTTAAGATTTATGGCGTATGATCTTGGCTTTATTATTTGTACATCTATTGGGGACAACTCAAATCTAACATAAATTTTGTTTCATGTGTATCTGTTGTAATAGGATAATGAGAGTTATTAATGAACTTCTAGAACGGACTTGTCATTTTCATAGTCCCCCTGAAATTGTTAATGTCGGAAATCGTATGCAAGGAAGCATCAATACAATTAGTCTGTCAATTTCACAGCAACCTTTTGTATTTTAATATATTGGTAATGTTGGTTTTTTAAAATAAAATGTAATGGTTAGTGACGAACAATTTGTTGTGTCATCAAATATTAAATATTATAATGTTGAATGAGAAATTATATCTAACTGATTCATCTTCGAAGTCGCACAATCAGGAGCCACAACGACACTTGATTGACGTCGCATAAAATGACATCTTTTTTTACGACGTCGGCCACACAAAATGACGTTGTATTAATCACCGTTCTACATCGACGCACTATGTCACTTTCAATGGTCTACGACGTCACTCCAACTTGGACAAAAGTTGACATCGACGACGTCGTTGTATTTCTTCACCCATCGCATGCCTTCATGCTATAGCCAGTGTCGCATGCATATGGATGCCGACGTCAACTTTAGCAATGTTACAGGTATGATCTACCATGGTCGGCCTACTAGCTTTGACCGACGTCGGACACAAAACCTACTAACATCAGTTAAAACTGAGGTAAAGGGTACTTTTTACCTTGGTTCTGAACCGAGGAAAAAAATATACCTTTTACTCCGGTTGTATTTACCTCAGTTCTTCCAGAACAAAAAACTAAGCTAAAAAGTCCTATAGAACCGAGGTAAAAAGGTCTTGCTTTTTGAATTGCTACAAGCACCACAATTCACCTTAACTAGAATTAAAAACTCTAGTTTTAATAAGGAAATGAAAGTGTTGTTTGTAATCGAAAAGGCAGAAAGACATTGTGGCAAGATTTAAAAGATATTATAGGTGAAATTAAGCTTAAGATTGGAGACTTTAATGCTATGACTGGGTACAAAGGTCCTAACAGTCAAAGTATTAAGGATTTTTTTGAATTCATTGCAGTAATCACCTCAAGCATCTTTATACAGTGGGTACCACTTCACATTGACAAACGGAAGAAAAAAATCAACATTAGAGAGGCTTGATAGAGAACTAGCAGACGAAGAATGGTTTGATGAATTCCCCAATAGCTCAGTCCACACACTGAATAGACACACTTCTGACCACAACCCTCTGCCACTCACCATAGGAAGTAAAATCCCCTCATCCCCTAAGCCTTAACTAGATTCCGAGATAACCACTTTCCAACAACACTTTCTTAGCCAAATACCTATAACCATAACCCATCAGGATAATGTTAGACTTATGGTTGTACCCACTTAAGAAGAAATTAGGTTCGTAGTTCACTCCATGAACAACAATAGCTTCCCTTGCCCCGATGGATACACACCAAGTTTCTTCGCAACAAAATGGAAAGCTATTGGTGAGGATTTACAGGAAACTGCAATTGTATTCATAACAGGTAAACAAATCCATCCTAGAATATCCATCTCATGGATTTGTTTAAAGCCAAAAATTGAAACCCCTAACACCTTCTTGGATTATATGCCAATAAGTTTAACAAACTTCGTAAATAAGGTGTTTATTAAAATGTTAGTTCACAGACTAACTGAATTTCTCCCAAACTTTATCTATGAAAACCAATCAGCCCATGAAAGGCAAAGAGATGTCGGATAATGTGATACATCTGAAAGAGATGGTTATATTTCTAAATAATAAAGTAGGATCCCTAACTGCATTTTAAAATTGGATCAAACCAAAACTTTTGACGGGATAAGATAGTCTTGTCTCTCTGCTATACTTAACAAGTTTTATTTTCGCCCTAATTTTGTTGAATGTATTATGTCAAACTTGAATTCTACTTTCTTATCTATTATCATCAATGGAAGACCAGCATGCTTTTTCCGACCTTCCAAGGACATCAAAGAGGGAGATCCTCTATCCCCTATCCTCTTTAATTTTTTCTGAATCTTTTGGTAGAAGTCTAAAGTTTTGTTTGATAACTCTAAACTGTAACACTTCCAGCTGCCAAATGGATCTATTCCCACATCTCATATAACCTATGTTGATGATACGGTACTATTTTTTTCAAGCCACGCCACTGACACTAAACAGGTTTAAGGTTTTTCTTTAAGTTTTCAAAGAAGTGAGTGGACAGAGGATTAATTATAATAAAATAAATTTATATATAAGCTCATCTACCACTAACTCACAGATTATAGAAATCACGAATAGATTAGGAATGACTCAGGGATCCCTACCCTTCACCTATTTAGGCTGTCCAGTCTATATAGGCAAAGATAAACCACGATATTTCCAACCGTTAATAAAAAAAAATGACAAAATGCTTTTAATTTGGAAAAACAAATGGTTGGGTCAAGAAGGTAGGCTCACACTAAATAAAATTGTCATGTACTCAATCCCTCAACACCTATGGGAAGTAATGGAGCCACTTGGGACTGTCCTAACCAAACTTACAAGAAGAATCACAAATTTCTTATGGAGTAGGGATGAAACTGTAAATAGGAAAGTATGGAAATGCCTCAAAAATTTGTGTTATCCTCCTGAGCAGAATGGCTTGGGCCTTAGAAATTTTAAAGACCTGATTGATACTCTCTCATTTAAGTTGTGTTGGAAATTCCAACATGGAGTAACTTCATGATCACAGTTATTGTGGTTATTACCTATAACTCAGAGAAAATCATAAACATGAAATAGAATAGTGCAGATCAACACAATTGTTGAGGCAAACTGAGGGGTTATTCATGGAAATGGCTTATCTAATTTTTATACATCTAATTGGACTAATTATGAACCACTTTATGAACTATTATGCACTTCATTGAATGGCTTCCATTGACCTCTTTTTGCATATTTCATCCAATCTAGAAATATTTTAATGTTACATTTGCAAAATCTACCTTACTGATTTGAAATGTTTCTTGTATGAAGCTAGGCTTACAGAGTCAAGACATGACAAACTCATTTGGAAGCCTTCTGAGCATGAAATGTTCTCCTTTAAAGTTGCTTACAACATAGTAGCTGAACAAAGACATTAGAGTAGAATTTTTAAAAAGGTTTGGCACGGGTACCTCCCCAAAAAATTAACATTTTTATATGGAGAGTGGCAAATGGCTTATTACCCTTTGATGACATTGTTTTCAAACATTAGTCTTGCATTAAAATGCCCTTTTTGTGTTAATCGTGATTCACTTACCCAATTTTTTATTGAATGTGATTTTTCTAGAAAACAATCTGGATACATTTTCAGTTCATTCTAGCAACATAGCTACATTTTCATTCCATATATGATTGACTCTCTTACATTTGGACTAAATCTAGTACCACCCCTTTGCATAATAAACTAATGGCCATCACCCCTTCTCTGATCTGCTGGAACCTTTGGAAATGAGGAATAAGATCATATATGACAACTGCATAGAAAATCTAAATGCTATTATAGGAAACATTAAAAATGATATGTTTAATTCTTTCTATACTAACCCTGCATGCAGTAACAAAAATGAGGATAAAATCTGGTTCCAATATGGATTAATTCCATACTTAATGCATCCTAGAAAATCTAAAATCAGTGTAATCAAATGGATAACTCCTTAATCTGATTTTAAGTTGAATGTTGATGCTTCATGGATGAGTAAAAAATGGTTTGCGGAATTCGGGTGGTTTTGAGGAACATAAACAAAAATTTTTGTTGTATGTCTCACTAAAGCTACCAGGGCATTCTCAGCACTACACGCTAAGCTCTTAGCCATCAAGGAAGGATTCTTGCTAGCACAAAGGTATTCCTTAAGTTCTTATTTCATCGAAATGGACTGTAGCTATGCCAATGATTATATTAGAGATCCAAATAAAATGAAAGCTTTTTGAACTGGTATATTCATATCTCTTTACAATCCATACTTATCATTCACGCCCTAAGACAAGAGAATCTAGTTGCAGATAACCTAGCAAAAAATGCTAGGCCTAATTTCATGTTTACATCCCTCTATGAGTTAAACAGAACAACAAAAGGGCTCATACACCTTGATAGAATTGGGGTACCATCAATCAGGCTACACAACTATACAGATATTACTGACTAACTTTCTTTGCAGATGAAAGGAAGACCATGTGAGGTCAGAGGAGAAGCCTATGGAATTCAGCGTAGAACAATCCTGCAGCAAATCATTCGGGTGCAGATATAGGGTTCATGCCAATTGCATCACCAGAGACAAACCTTTTCATACAAGGTTTCTACAACGAGGTTTTGAAATGCAAATTAAGGAGATGGATTAGTGCTCTCTTTTTTGCATCATATTTTTTAGGACTTCTTTGAGCTCACTGGACAAACTTTTCTACGCTTCTCGGCGCTCCTTTGTAAAATCTTCACAAACCTTAGATTGTAATTTTCTTGATCATCTTTATAGAAATCACTTAGGAAATTTTTGGAAGTCCGGAAATTCTCCTTCACTGACACAAGGGGCGGAGGTGAAGGGAATGTAAGCACTCCCAATAATTTCCTTAGTGACAAAAAATCAAACTATATAATTAGCTACCAACATAAATTTAGGCTTTTTGAGGTTCATCCAGTTTTGAACATAATCTTGTACTACAAATCTCTTATTTAAGGTCTGGGTTATCTAATAAAAAACTCCTCACTGATTGGGTTTCATCTTCAAAAAAATTATCTACCCATTTCAAATTATTTTGTTTCCATAATAATTAAGTGTGGAGTGTACTTTATCGCACCGTTCTTAATTATTGTAATATTATGTGGATGTCCGACTTGTACTTTATCTTGTCGTGTCAAACTTGGCTGCGTGCTACTTGATTGCTTGTCTGGGATTTTTGAGGTCCCCGACACCATTGTAGTTTGATCTAAATCGATGGGGAGTGGTATAGACCGGACCGTATGATTGATTGGCTACACGTGGAGTTTCGGTATGTTAGCATAACCATCTTCTAACTGATACGAGTTCGTAACTGAACATCTTGGGCGTGACTGACGATAATGAACTCCATGATCTGATGGCCTTCAGGAGCAACTGAAAAAGTTATGCCCTGCATGTTAGTTAGAGTTGTCATATAGGCACTTGACTTCAACTCGGTATTGACCATATATATCCTTTTACTATTTGTTAGAATTTATGTGGCTATTTGTTTTATGTGATCACCAAAACTCCACTTGGTAAATACTGGCGATGGAACTTCACTAAGCAAGGATTTTACAATGAACACCAACAGGTGTAGCTGTGAGCATGCGTGACGACTTTAATTCTTTTGGGATAGGATCCTGACCGGACCTTTGTAGAACCTTTTGGTTGTATTTACGTTAAAACCTTGTAAAATACTTGTATATAAGAGTTTCATTGTAATAGTGAGTTAGGTTTGAATTCTAAAATCGCTTCCGCATAATCTGTATAGCTCTTTACTGCATATAAGTAATCTGACCTGTTGGATTCTTAGTAACATGGTTAGATCCGACCTGATACTTGTGTTGAGCAACTTGACCCTAATGTTTGTTTATCTTTAAAAACATACTCGAGTAAATAATATTTATAAATTAACCCCTAGATTTAAATCACCCCATCATATGCTTATCTTAATATACAATTTTACCCCTGGTCTTACCATGAGACGGTCTTGCAGGAGACGGACTCATCTTTGTTAAATGCACAAATTTTACTCCCCCTGGTCCCTAAATTCAATTTGTATACCATATCATGCGATATGATACAAACGGTATACCCAGTACAAATCGTATGCAATTTAAATGTAAAATATGATACGTCTCTGGAAAGATGGTCTTTCCATAAGCTATGGAAAGACCAAGATTTAAACTACAAATTAGAAGAAATGAAGATAAAATTTTTGGGTTGCATTTATCGAGTCATGCACTTTATAACTAGTGCAGGTTGCATAATAAAATTTTAATATTACAACTAAAACCTTTTACCGTTTTATTATTGTAATTGAACTTCGTCTTTCTATAAATCTATGGAAATACGGTATTTACCTAAATTTTGTTTTAAAATATAAAGATAGTATACATGCCACTTTTTATGAGAATGAACTAATTAGTAGACCTTACATAAATTGTATTATTGAGGGTACAATGCAATACAAATGCCAGGGTATCATATAATGTTTTTTTTAATATTGACACCATAGCAAATTGCACAACTTTTTTTAAAAGTAAAATGAGTGAAGGAAATTGTGTTGTGAGAGTATAAAAAGTAAATTGAGTAAACCATACATAAATTGTACTCTTGGGGATACAATGTAATATGTATCCATATGGTACCATATAATTTTTTAAATATTGATACCATATCAAATAGCACAAATTTTTAAAAAGTAAAATGGGTGAAGGAGATTGTATTGGGAGAGTAAAAAAACAAATTAAGTAAATTGTAAAGATAATACGCATCCCACTTTTTATGAGAATTAACTAATCAGTAAATCGTACATAAATTGCACAGCTATAAACTGTACATATCCCCGGGGTATCAAATAATTTTTTAAAAAATATTGACACCATGTCAAATAGCATAATTTTCCTAATAAAAACAAAATGAGTGAAAGAGATTGTATTAGGAGAGTAAATAAATAATTAAGTGCATAAAAATAACCTTAATTTTACCAAAGAAAAAATATGTTAATATTAAAAGACCAACCAAAATTAGAACTAGTTTTAATATTAAAAAAGGGGGAGGGAATATGTTAACTTTCTATCACATTTACTATTTATTAAAAGCTAAAGAGCGCCAAAATATTGGTGAAGACAACTAATATAAATAAAAAATTCTATCTTAATGTATTCTAATTTATTGTTTAAATTTTGATATTTTCATAAATTATGAAAACAATATTTGAACTCTTCTTAAAATCCAACTGTTTCGATAAAAAGAAAAATGTAATTACAACTGGGCCCCCGCCACATATGATTAAGTTCCCACGAATAAAACCTCCTGATACTTTCGTAAAGGCAAAGCCTTTTCCTTCAAGTTGCTCTTAAACCCTACCATTCACGCCGGGAACATACAATTACTGGAAATACGCTAGGTATGCTCTGAAAATCCATTGAACTTATCTTCCCCAACCTATTTGATGTTTATCTTCAATAAATTATGCTGATGAGTTCATGTAATTTTTGGGTTGTAATGTTTCCTTTATGTTTTGCTATTACTTGTGCTACTAATTGAAATTGAAGAGGAGGAAAAGTTTGAATATTTTTCGTATGAATCTCTGATTTGCGTTAAGATATTTGAGGTTGAGTAGAAAAGATTCCTATGGAAGTGTTGGTTTATGGCTTTATGCTTAGTCTCTTTGGAGGTTTGTGCATTGATTTTTCAAAGATGTGTGGAATTTTCGGATTTTATTGGTGTATTTCGACAATGCTGTTCGGAACCTATCAAGATCATGATAATTATAATGAGGGGCTTTGTTATTTCATGAATATTCTGTCTGTATGTGATACAAGTGAGGTGGTTTGGTTAAATGATTTCTTGATAATATATACTATGATTTTTTGCTTAGGGAGCTATGGCATCAAAACTGAATCTCGTGTTGGTTAAAACTGCTGAAACATCGAAGGCTCTGACGAGGAATGCGCCCGGTTACTACAAGAAACTATTGGAGCAGAACAAACACCACATCAAGGAGCCACCTACCGCGGAGAATTGCAGACTCTTGGCTAACGAGCTTTTCTACACACGTTTGGCCAGGTTTCTGATTCTAATCCCTGTGCTCTTTTGTGTAGGTGTGATTTGAATGACATTAATCTTGTGTTCGCAAAGTTACAATGTTGACTCTGCTTTATGTGATTTCTGGAATTGCATGGTCATGTGCTGCAATTGCTATTCATTAAAACTCGGATCATGTGCCCGGCAATCTGCATTTTTTATGTGATTTCTGGAAGCTTTACCTTCTAATCTCTTTAGTTATGCATTAGTTCAGCTGAACCTACTGGAGTTGAGGCCTCTTGGATAACATGGATGTCTTCGGACAATGCGTTTAAGCTTTCATTATTATTATGCACTGTGGTTTATACTTACGTTCGTCTGAATGTTAATTTCTGTTCTTTTATTACCCTGATTGACAAAGTGTTCACTCTGGTGCTTGATTTAAGTAATGTTTTGCCATTTCTTGAATCCTTGAAAGGGCTTGTATAAAAAAAATCTATAGCCATTCATATCTCCTCTGCTTCCCTTACATCTTAAAAGATATGAGAGCATCTGAACATGAAATTATGAGTCTGAAGGGCAACTTTCATTTTTTATATTTCTGCTGTATTTTGTGCTTGTCGCACCTAGGGCAACAACAAGGTATAGCAGCAGCCATTTAGTGATTAGGCACTGATCTGACTCTCATTTCGTTCAAATTTGCTGATGTATCTGTGTAACTAAAATTCAACAGACGCACAAGGGTCCTAAAAGAAAAACACTGAGCATGTGTTGAAATTTTTGCAGATTTCATCTACTGTGTTAAATTTACTGTGGGTTGATGGATGGGGTCCTCAATAATTGTTGGCTTGTTACTTTACGCTAGATCCGTTGTTTTGGTGCTTAAAAATAGAGGATAATAAGTCCAATCCACCTGTGGAAACTGAAAAGGAATATAGTGGCATCACATGGTTTCAGCTTGAAAGAGTTATAAGAAGATTGTCCTTTTGTTTCGTTTTTTCGAGTTGATTTTTTGTTTAGCCATAACTACCAATATGCCCCGTTAAGTACTTTACTTTAGCATCTCATTTTGACACAGTTTTCCTGATGAACTTGTAACAGCATTCCTCACCGGTATCAATCCCTTGTGAGAGAAGTTGAGTCTGTGAAGGGCCTCTGGAAGAACAAGAAGGACCTTAAAATTGAGGATGCAGGCATTGCTGCCCTTTTCGGGCTAGAGTGTATGGCCTGGTTTTTCGGTGGAGAAATTGTCGGGCGGGGATTCACTTTCACTGGCTACCATGTCTGAATTGCATAGAGAATTAGCTCCATTCTGCACTAGCTCATTTACTTGTTTAATTTAAAAAGTTCTCATACACTATCTCTCAATTATTTGATAAGTGCAAATATAACCCTCATTTTTTTAGTATAGGTATGACTCTCGTTTTGTATGAAGTCTTGATCAACAACCAGTCCTCACTGATTTTATATAATAAAATTTTATTTTGAGAACATAATTTTTAGATATTAGAAATTACAACCGTTTATATTACATTTAAGTCGATTAGCGCTTTGGTGCTCTTTATCTAGAACAAACCTTGGTGCCTTCTTCCACCAAAATATCCTGAACTGCAAGCTGTGAAACATGATTTCCTCGATTATTGCCACCGCTTCCGTTGCTAGTGTTGTCAACGTTGGAAAATGACTTGCGTCGGTGATTCCTTGCTACTGAAGACTAGACAGTATTGTCCATGCAGTTGATCCATATAATTTTTCTTTCTAGAATGCTCCATCTATATTAAGTGTTGGCATGATCCGCAGTTCCACCCAGCTCAGTTCTTTTTTAGCACGGCATTCTGTTTCGTGAAACTGCACATCTTCAATGTCCATACTTGACTGTCTTTTGCAATCAGTCTCGCTTGCTGTGTAAGCCAGCTGCACCCATATGTGGGGATCTTTTTTGTGATTCTAAAAAACTTTGAGGTCCCGTTGTATCCATATCTGCCACATTATGTGCATTAACATCCTAATGGCGTCCTCATCTAACGCTCTAATTAACCATTCCCATAACCAGTTACTAAAAGTTATTGGTTGTCCCTGATCAAAGTCAAACCCCATTACTGTCGTTCTCCACACCCTCTTTGCCGCGGGCAGTTTAGCAATAAATGCTCAACATCCTCCTTCAGTTGTGCTTGATAGCATTGACAGATTGCATGTTGTTGTATCCCTCTGCGTTGTAGGTTATTTGTTGTAGGTAACGCATTCTTGATAGTTGTCGAGACAAAATTTTGAATTTTCATGGAAATGGTGATTTTCCATTTTTCCCACACTACAACTGTAGGACTGCTTGGGCCGTTGGGTATTGTACTCTTGGTCCAATATCCCGACTTCACTGTGTAAATTCCATCTTTGGTGTTTGCCCATATGCGCCTAATGCATATCCTATACAGCTCCTTGTGCAGAAATGTGAATTGTCTGTGTTCGTCGGACTATTGGTGATAAGTATATTATAATTTATGAGTTGCGCCACCTTCATGTCTGTGTGGTCTTGTATTGTTCTTGCCATTGGTCCTAACATCTGGTGTTGGTAATCCGGAATCCAGTTCTTTGTTATCCCCACTTTGTCTCTTGTCCTAACTTCTCACCTCACATTTTCCTTCAATAGATTTCTCCCCCATAAAACAGATTTCCATGCACAACTCTCATACAATCTAGTATATCCACATTTTTACAATATTTTGCCTTTAACAGCTTTACAAACAAGGTGTCCTTGTTTGTGAGAATGTTCCAAGCATGTTTTTCCAGTAGTGCTTTGTTCGTTTGCACTTCTAATCTGAGTCCCAAACCTTCCATTTTTGTTGGCCTACACATAGTCTACTAGGAAGCCCAATGCATCCTTGCATTATTTGGATCTTATTTCCATATAAACCTGGTCGTGATGGAGTCAATTTGTTGCGGAACTACTTTCGGGATCTTAAATATACCTAAGGAATATAGCGGCACTGCTGCTCTAACATGGTTAGCCAATGTTATACGTCCTGGTAAAATGAGTGACACGATCTTCCAATTATCAAACTTGACCCTGATTCTTTGTATCAGCCATGGATGTGGCACACTTGGACTGCTATTACTCGATTTCCATGCCTAGATATTTTCCTCCAATCCCCGTCTTGTGAATATTCAGAGAATGCCTTATGAAGTTTTTTGTTTGTGGAGTTGTGTTGCTACTGACCATAATATCTTGCATAATCATCTAGTTTCGAGCCAATTGTCTGACTGTCATTTATGTGCACTCTATAATAATATACTATTGTCCGCATACATTAAGTGTGATATTTTTGGCACCCCTTTACCTGGATTGTACCCTGCATGAGGTGTGTTTTTCATTTCTTGTTGTATTATGCTTGATGGATACTATTGGCACAGTATAATTAAGTACGACGATAAGGAACAGCCTTGCCTCAAACCCCTGACTGACCTAAACATAATAATAATTAGATTGAAATGGCCCTCCAATTGAAAAAAAATTAGAAAATGTCTGAAAGGCAAAATGTCCTTTTTGCTCCTTACCATTTGTGAAATAGAGTTTCATTCTTGAAACTCCTTGCTTCGATTCGCCTTTTCCAAACCTAGAACTCAACCCAAAATTCTTCCAAACCCAGAAAATGGAACTCTACAAGTGAGAATTTGAGCGGTTGACAAGTTGCTGATTTGAAAAGTCTGAGGGATTGTGGCTGAATATATTTGTCCATGAATCGTAATCTCTCATATTCAAAATCCAATAATGGACAACGCTTTTCTGGGCTTCTCTGAGTGGAAGCGACGACTTATAGCTAATTGAAAATATGCAAACCGACCTTAATGATAGGAGAATCCTCTGTCACATCTTTGTCCAGGATAGAATACTTTCTCACAGAAGCCATCACACGCCCTTAAAGCTTACGCTGCCTCGAAGCATGTACCGCTCATACCTTACACCTGTTGATTGAACACAATTTTTTAAAAATTTCTTAGAGCTGAAACATTTTTTGTTCTTTATATGTGATAAAGATTACGTCTTGTAGTTTTTTTCTTGGTTGTGGTGGTCCACATTCAATAACCAACACAGATATGTGGTTTCATACATAAATATAAAACTGTAGAACTAACTAGTTCAATATCTCGCATTCGTTGTTTGAAAATAGCGTGGGTTCTCTAGATACCTACAAAATTCCTATATCGTAATAAAAAATTGATTAGACCTAGTGTGGGTCCTTGAGACACATACATTGTCACATACCAGATTTAAAGGTATGTATGGATATGTTTGTCATGCGGACTTGAAAATTGTAGTTGGCTAACTTTCATCTAGACATATTCAATTCCTCGGTTACGTATGGTATTATATCATCAACATATAGATCTAAAACCGAAAGGTTGATCTGCGTCAATGGTTTGTTAAGAAAATGAGAAATACATACCAAGACTTAATATTATAAGGTAGACAAAAAGCAAATGTATTATCAATTGCTCCAGTCTCATGTTATCATTCACCAACAAAATAATGCACCTGATGTCATTCCAAATGGTGTAGTACTTGTATTTCCATGAACTCTGTTGTTTGTTGTACTACATGTGGTTTGCATTGAAACTACTTTCGAGATATGTATACACTAATGTTACTAAGGGCTCGTATGTGGTACCTTAACTTGAACAAATTTGAACGGTTTGATTTATTGAATTTCTCTACCTTAATTATTAAATAATAATCCCATGAATGAATTGATGGGTGGGAGGTGTAGTGGATCATAACAACTAACATACATTGTTCTTTTAATAATTGTGACTAAATGCCAATGATCCCCACAAGTAAACAGGCACATATGAAGAACCATTTCTATTGGATAAGCACTATACGACATAAAGTGGGCAGCAATTTACTTGTTTGTTAAAAGTGCTATGAAGAAGGGTTTGCTTTGCACTGTTACTCACAATTTTTGTGGCAAGGTCCCCCGTTTCATTTCTTTCATAGCCTCCACCACTCTCCATAGGTGCATCTATTTCGAAGGATCTCTATCAACCAGTTAATAATTCAATGTTAGACGCATAATATGTTTGTATATAGAGTTGAACACTAGGACGAACAATTGACAATTTACCTTGCATTCCATCCCTATTGTGTTCTTATAGTCTTGTATATTCTCATTCTAACTCTCGTACTTTATATCTACACATGTACTAGGATCATTGCCCACCCCACTTGACCATTGACACTGCTCCTCCGAAATTACCTTTCCAAATCTATCGAAGGTCATGTATGTTAGTTTCGACTAATCTTCCATTGCAAGGGTCGGTGATCCACATCCGTGGATTCGTTTAATTCCTGCGGGATGCGTTCAAAGATAGATTTGTAATTTTCTCCCATACTCACTGGTAACTACAACAAAGTTTCTAGTAACTAGTCCGGAGCCGTCCACAAAGACACTATTATTTAAAGATTAGCCGGACACAACCCACAATCGGGTGTCACCCAAATTGTGTGTCGGGAATAACTAGTACTAAATGGATAATGGGGGGTTTGTGTACTAAAAACTAAGAACATGTGAGTAAGCGAAGTAAGTAATCAATTACCTAGTCTATGGGGTATTTACGTAACATGACCGTCGTATGAATTTGATCCTAGATTTTATCACATATGGACATATAAACATAATCTCATGCTTATGTCACATAGTGTAGAGATGGACGTGAATTATCAATATCTGTCACACAAAATTTTGTCTCCCTTGAAACCACCTTCCCACCTCCGTAATAAGGGATGCGCTTCAATACTTCCTACTTTGCATTTCATCCACGTAACCTCACTTCTGATGCTAACAAGCCTCTTTGAGGGATTTACCCCTCACTAGCAACGCTGTTAGATAAACGAGTGAGTCTAATACGTCTCTGGCTCTCCATTATGGACACCAACCCTAGGCCTACAATGGAAAAGGTATTGATGCCTTGTGATAACTCTAGAATTGACACAACCCTAGTTGCTACAAACTACAATGCTTAATTATCGAGGTAACCCAGGGACGGAGGAAGTATAAGAATAGAAAGCTCAAATCATGCACAATATACATAAACATAGAAAATTAGGACAATCTCTCAAATTCTAATAAAATCATGAATACAAATATCACCCTAAGAAAATAAAGTACTCTAGAGATATTAAATCCATGACAATCACTGGATTTAATGTCATAGATCTAGGAAAATAAATGAAGAGAGAAAATAGCCTCTCTTTTTTTTTCCTATAACTAGAATAGAAATGACAATAACTAACTACTTGCTTAAACCCTAGGAGACTAAAGGTTGCTTATATAGTAGGTAGATTTGGGCCTTAAAAGGTCCAAAAAGGTAGGAAACCCTAGCAGCCACACTGGCACGGATCGTGCCATATTGCACGTCCCGACCAGCATGACCCATGCAATATTGCATAGGGCATCAATTGTAGGTTGTTCCTAGGCTTTCTAAGTGCACGAGCCATGCTTAATTGCTGGCCCATCGTTTGGAGTGTTCCTCTTTGTTTACTTAGTGCACGTGTCGTGCTGGATTGCAGGGTCCTTTGGCTGGAGACCTTCAAAATTCCTCCTGATCGCATGGGGCGTGCCAGGTTGCACGTCGCGTTGTCTTGACAATCAAACCTTGCAGTTCTTCGAGCACGATCCATGTTGGTTTGTACGGACCATCTTCATGCCTTCACTTCCTTAGCACGATCTATGGAATGATCATTCTTCATCTTTTCTGAACTTAGCTCTTTTCTTCGACGCATCTATTTACTACCACGTTTTGACTTGTGACCTTCATTCTTCTACCAGCCTTATAAATGGTCTTCACTAAGATACTCCAAAGTGCTTACGAGTGATCTACAAATGAGCTCACAAAATATCATCTAGATGCTCGTAAGAACAAAATCTATTAGACTCAAAATAGGTTACAAAATAAAGGATTGAGATACGAAAACTGAAAACGGTCATCTAAACCCCTTATGATGTAAACCTACCTAAATATAGAAATATAACAACCAAAAGACAATAAAGGAGATGTTAAATGCTTCGGAAAATACATGCATTTGACGTCTTATCAAATCCCCACACTTAAACCCTTACTCTTCCTTGAGTAATAAGAACAAGTAAAGCCCTAAGTGAAAACTAGCATGCAAAAGTTTTCTCAAAACACCCAACATTTTAATCCTAGACTACCCTGGCTTCCAAGACAATAAAAACCTCTCACACTCTCACATCTCAAAACCTAGGATAATATAAACAGCCAACATACCATTCAAAGTCGAAGTTCAAAATATACATATGTAAAACTAGCTTACTCTTCCAAAGAAGCTACCAAATAGACATACCAAGAGGAACATAGAATCATTCAAATTTCTCTCATTTTCTCTCATTTTTCCTAGAAGCCCTCTCGGGTTTTCATCCTAACTTCACTTTTTTTTTTCTTTTTCAAGCTCACTCTCACTTTTTTCCACATCATTTGGCCTCTCATTTTTGCATAGGTTGCCCTTTTGGGTTTTCAACCTATCTGGGCATTCCAATTTTTCCTAAGTCACCCTTTTGGGTTTTCGACTTAGCGGGATATAATTTATATTCTTCATTTTTTCAATTTTTGTGTAGCACAAAATGCCCCAAAGTAGGCTTCACGCTACATGGAAGATAATAAAAACCAAACACCACCAAATGTCTCAACATACCCAATACTACAATCAAAGGTGCCCTCACACCTAGAAAACAAGTTTTCAAAGAAGAAACAAAAAAACAAGTTTTTTTAAAAAAATTAAATGAGGGAAAACAAAAGGAAAATATAGTTCACCAACAATGGAAACATGGAAAATGCCATGCAGTGTTCCGACTCACTCCCCCGCACTTAGTCGATATATTGTCCCCAATGCATGTAACTAAGGTAGAAAAAGGTCAGAATCACTCAACCTTCTCAATATTGTTCGCCACGTCTGGCTCCACGCCCCTGCCCATGCGGATCATAATAAAGTTGTCCATCTCCCGTGCATGCAGCTCTCATCCTATTTGTGATCTTGTGTATACCTTGATAAAGGTCCACCACATCACACCTCAGCTCGTAAACCTAGCCATCCAACCGGCCAAACCTACCAGTTGTCTCGCCTTATGCTGATCAAACCTATAAAGCGAGGTGACTCACATCATATCTGGTCCCAAAGATATAGTCAACCCACTCTTACATCCAATCGGCCTTCTGAGGTGGTGGTTGTGAGTAGCTTGGCAGTTCGAACCTTGGTAAACCATACTCCCAAAAGGGACTCCACTGCAGATGCTTCCAAGGCTAAGGGTCACTAGGGCCTGCCGAATCCCTGAAATAATCAAAGTGGGATAAGATGATGTGCCTAGCCGGCTGTGTTCGCGGAAAACTCCTAGATCTTTACTCTGGAGAATGACTCCAACACCCAATCAACCCAATATGTAAAATCAGCTCTAACCCCAAATTAAATCTAGCATGCAACCTAATCCAAAAGCCAAAAAATATTCTAAATTTGAAGAAATATGGTTTGGTTGGATATCTTTTCAAAGCCCTGTAATTTAATCCAATGAATTTTCCCTCATGGGATGTGTGAAATCCTCTCCCAAGCAAAACACATTGATCTAAGCACCAAAACTAGAAGAATTTTTGAGTTCTTAAGAGAAAGAACTCAAAAAGGCCAAACTGCTCTCCTTCAAATCCTGGAAAATATATGTTGTAATTGAGTGGGAAAATGGCTGGGTTCGTGCACAATATGATTAGGAAGGATTTGGGACAAGTTTCGCTAAATTTGGACAAAAATTGAGAATGTTAGTGGATTTGTGCTCGAGTGAGGGAAAAGTCGCAAAAAAGAAATGAGAGTTCTGATGAGAGAAAAGCCATGTTTCTATAAGAGGCCCATGCCTCTTCAAAGGGAAATTTGGGTGGCATGAAAATGGCATGGGTCGTGTCATTCATCCAGCATGAGACTTGGCACTACTCGTGCCACAAGAATGTTCTGGGTTCCTTCCTCCGTTTTGTCGTAAACATATTTCTACAACCAAAAACACAAAGCCAAGCATAATTTTGTTCCAATTCTAAATATCAATGACTAAATCTCTCTAAAACACCACCAAATTAACAAACAATCCAAAATCACGATAACACAAGTTCTACTTATAATCAAAAATACCGTTTCTATATTGTCGTCCTCACGACTTATTTTTCATGCATTTTCAAGTTCTAAAATAAACCTAATGGTGGGTCTTCGAAATCACCATATGTGACTCCACCCAAAACGACATTCTTATGGACGGATCTCCACATTTGACCAGGCTTACCTCTTACCTTTGGAGCCACGTACCATACAAGCCCATTCTTCACAATTGTTGACACGCTCTTGCTAACTTTGGGCATAGGAAGAGGTTTATGAAGTTTAAACTCCTTAACCTTCTTCCTTTCCCACTGCGTGTTATTGCTCACATTTGGAAAACAAAAGGTCTCAATAGCACAAGAACACTAACATTATGCATATAAACAATAACGTCATCAACATTATCATTCAATGAGGTAAGAGCATGTAAGCTCTCAATTCGGGTTGTGTACTCACATTACTAAACAGATAATGGAGGGGTTTGTCTACTAACAACTAAGAACATATGAATAAAGCGAAATAAGATATCAATTAACTAGTCTTAAGGGTATTTTCATAACATAATCGTAGTATGAATTTGATCCTATATTCTATCACATATAGACATATAAGTCTAATCTCATGCTTATGTCACATAGTGTAGAGATGGACGGGAATCCCCAATGTCTGTCACACAAATATTTGTCTCCCTTAAAACTGTCTCGCCACCTCCGTGATTAGGGATGCGCTCCAATCCTTCCAACCCTGCATTTAATCCCCGTAACCTCACTTCCGATGCTCACAAGCCTTTTTGAGGGATCTACCCTTAACATGAAACACTTTTAGATACGGGAGTGAGTCTAATACGTCACAGGCTCTCCACTATGGACACCAACCCTAGGTCTAGAAAACAAAAGGTACTTATGCCTTATGATAACTCTAGAATTGATACAACCCTAGTTGTGCTGCAAACTATAATGCTTAATTATCGAGGTAAGCCAGGGTTTCCCCCATTAGGAATTTATGTACAGCTACCCCCAGTCTACCACTCCTAACATGCAATCACTCACACAACTAGCCAATTAGAATTAACTTCTAAAGATCAGGTTAGTACTCTCAAGGTAGCATGAATACACTCATCTCTGCGGTACTCTCAAGCTTACAATAGCTTTAATCTTAACTCCCAAATTAGCACTTTTATCCTAATATGATATTATGCTATGAATGAAATCATGGATGCATTATAAAACATATCGTGCATAAATCATATAAGAATAGAAACCTCAAATCATGCATAATATTCATAAGTATGGAAAATTAGAGCAATCTAGAATGTCCCAAATTCTAATTAAGTCATAAATACAAATATCACTCCAAGAAAAAAAAACTACTCTAGAGACATTAAATCAATGACAATCATTGGATTTCATGCCATAGATGTAGGAAAATAAATGAAGATGGAAGATAGCCTCGTTCTTTTCCTACAGCTAGAGTAGAAATGACAATAACTAACCACTTGCTTAAACCCAAGGAGACTAAAGGTTGCTTATATGGTAGGTAGATTTGGGCCTTGAAAGGCCCAAAATGGTAGGAAATCCTAACAGCCACACTAGCACGGGTCGTGTCATATTGCAAGTCCCAGCCAGCATTGTTCTTCGTGCTCTATTGCACGGGTCATGCTGGATTGCACGGCATGTCGGCTGGAGACCTTCATCTTTTGATCTTGAGGGACGTACTAGGTTACATGTCCCGTTATCTTAATACCTTCAAACCTTGCATTTCTTCGAGCATGGGCCCTGCTGGTTTGCACGGCCCATCTTCTTGCCTTCACTTCCTCAACATGAGCTATAGCACCAGCCATGCCAGTGTGCATGGCTCGTGTCATTCTTTGAATTTTCTGGACTTAGAGCATCGACAAAGGCAGTGGACTAAGTGAGCACTTTTTAAGTCACATCATCAATTTTGATAAAAATTAGGTTAAACCCAACTACCAACAATGGAATGATATTTGAAAAATCACTTCTTTAGAGCCATGTCACCATCTCTAATTGAAAATATTACATTTTTATTTATATTTGATAAAATATCAATATCATGCAAATTAAAAATTATATCGTAGTGACACAAAAATGTTTATTCTTTCATCCATAATAATATTTTATATAAAAATGTATATGGTTTAAAATTATCAAATATTAATCAATATCACAATATTTTCTTTAAAAACTACATTTGATTCTTATTTCCAAAACGTTTGAAAATATATTCAACAACATCCGCTCTAAGTTGATGATGATGTTTCGATCCCGAATCTCTGAGCCTCGATGGATTGAAGTTTAAAATTCTTGAATTAACTCTTCCGTGACTTGCATAGTTAAGACTTTGATCTTCTACATTCCAATATAATAGATTACGTGATATAAAATAATATTAGTTACATTAATATAAAATTAGAAAATAATCAAATTTAAAAAAAATCTAATTTATGAAAAAAATATACATAATTAAAATTAAACTTTGATTATATTCCAATCAAATTAAAAATACAAAAAAATCATGCCAAGAGTCCATCACTGATTGGTTGATCTTTCACAAATAAAGAGGTATCAACTCCTTATTAAGGAGTGGTTCTTAAAACTCCACAATGGTCCTCCTTAAATAAGAACTACTCCTTATTAAGAAAAGTGGGGAGAAGGAGCTACCATTGTGGATGCTCTTAGCTCTTTTATTCGGCGCATCTATCTACATCATATTTTGACTCGTGGCCTTCAGTCTTCTACCATCCTTGTGAATGGTCTTAACTAAGATACTTTGAAGATCTTACGAGAGATTGACAAATGAGCTCACAACATATAATCTAGATGATCGTAAGGACATAAATCCATTAGATTCAAAATAGATTACAAAATGATGAATTTAGATTCAAAAACTGAAAACAAACATCTAAACCCCAAATGATGAAACCTACCTAAATCTAGAATCTATGAACCAAAAGACAACGAAAGAAATGTTAAATGCTCCATAAAATACATTCAATTAACGTCTCATCAGTCGGCATTGGTTCTAGTTACCCTACCATGAAGCATAGCGTACCCTTCCAAACCATAAGGAGTGTCTCCCTCATCGTTTAACCCATTATTGTTGTTCCTATAAAATTTCTTTAGTTTTCTATTAAGAGCATGTCTACTGCATAGAATATGGACATTAAAAGGAGTTAATCTAAGATGACAACATATTGATACTCAAAGTCTTGTCAAAATACAAAAAAAAAACTTTAAAACCCTAACCCCATAAGATAGTCTTCTAACAACATGAATGTAATTTGGAATTGGAACTAACTATTCATAACATGAATTCCTCCAATATAACATGTCTCCATCATATATTCCACACACATAAAAATATTTATTTTCGGGATATACAAGGACTAAGCACATGGAGCGGACTCCTTTTTCGAATATGTTTCAAAAAGAGTTGAGTACCTTGATAATGAGTTTAGAGGTGTAGATGCATATTGTACAGCAAAGAGCATCCAAATTTACACCCTACCTTGCAATGGTTCAAAAACTTACCACCATATAAGAGATTAAAAAATATTGGTATAACGAGTATGTATACTTCATTTACATATATTAGGATTTCTAAGGATGGTTAGTTGTGGAGGATTACGAGACGAATATTTTTGGGAGAAGGGTAGAGTTTGAGTTGTGTGGTGTGTATTTTCCGAAGCCCTTGGGTATAGCATTAAATGTAATATGAAATGAAAGATGGAGTTTGAACCACTTTTAATTAGTTGTGTCCTTTTATGATAAGTGCAGGGTGATTGTAGTAGTGAATTCAGAATCATCGTCGGAGGAAATAAACACAGTTTAGTTCTCTGATTTTGAATTCGATCACTATTTCGGGAAAATATGTTTAGTAGAGTTTAATGACCTAATTTTAGTTTGGATAAATTATTTTATTTCTGATAGAACTATGGACCATGAACACATTGGAAAATAATAGAAACTGATTTTCAAAATTGGGACCACTGCCGGATTTGATGGTAAACACAATTTACACAATTCTATTCGGAGATGAGGCACTCTGCAATTTTATGGATATGAATATCCATCATTCGGACGTAGTCTAAGTAATATCAATTCTGCCAACATAAATAAAATTTTCAATTAATTCCTCATGTAACCTGGGAACTAATTTCAAAATCACATCAGAACTGTAGCATGAAAGGAACATTCTTCACATTCTTCATAACACGGACCTCGAACGTGTTGTCACCTACATACGCAAAGTACAAAAAAAATTATTTTGTTTCTATTCGTAAATGCAGACTAATTGGTTGTTATAAATGCACTGGTATTTTTACCCTTAGAACGAACTTCGAATTCTACGTGCCTCCAGATTTCATCAGCTGTCATCGTTCACTTGTGATCGATGCAAGTGTGGGGGAATATCTATGAAAACGGGGGCAGGATCTTCAAATCTCTGAGTCTCTTCCCAGTTGAAAGGTCTTAAAAGCGCTATGCTCGGGATGGATGGAGTTTCCATTACTAAAAAAACTATGATGACATGGTTAGAGGATGAAAAAATTATTTAAAAAAACACAACTTACAGTAGTTTTAGAACTTGAAAAATAAACAAACTCTTGCGAGTCCAGAATGGGCGAGAATGACTTCGGCGAATGTTACTTTGTAGATCGGGATTAGATATGTGGTTATGTAAAAAAAATCATGAATTTGGTTCTTTTAGAAATTATAAAGCCTGAAATTCATTAGGTTTTGGAACTGGTCTCAAATGGATGTTCTGAAATCGGAATGGGTTTGAATTAATGTTCAGAAATTGGAATTGTAATCGGTGAGAGTGGTCATGGGAGGATTGGTCGTCCATGATGACTTTAACATTTTAAGGGGAAAATATATTGTAAGTATAATATTTCAAGCTACCTTGAACCCTCAACCCTAAATTACAAAATAGGCTCTCCATGGATTTCACTCATTTTTCTTCCTTTTCAGCTTCCTCCTCATAGTGTTTCCATGAGAATCCAACCAAATCTAATATCACTCCCATTATCTCTACCTTATGACACGAAGGATTGGTTGTATTACCTACCTCCTGGGTGCATTACGAGTTGGATGGACATGAAGAGAAGATTCTTATAGAAATTCTTCCCCGCCTCAAATTTTGTCAGTTTTAAGAAGTTGTTGTCAAACATCTCCCAACACCCCAAAGAAACACTCTATGAGTATTGGGAGCACTTAAAACAAGTTTTGGTCTGTATCACCCCTTCAAAACAGCTATCTAGTGTATTATTTCTTCGAGGGCCTTTCTGATGATGACATAGGGATGGTGTACATCTCTTGCAATGGTTTGATAGCGTATAACAGCCCAAATGATGTTGTGGCACTTTTTGAGGAGATGGCCAATGGTAAGAGGAAATTTGGTACCCGAACATGGACAAGGACCAATGTGATAAGGTGAATGCTCACTCCCTGAAGCTAGAGGAACAAGTGCAAGAAATTGCTTGTATGATGAAGAAGTTTATTAAGGGGAGAGTGAAACATGTGAAGGTTTGTGGTATTTGCTCTCTCGACCTCCCGAAGGCTGCTTGCCCTCAAATACAAGAGGATGATGGTGGAAAAGTGAAGGTCTTCAATTATCAAGGTGGGAAAGGCTATAGAGGATATAAGTCGTATGTTAGAATTCAAAAACAAAGGTTCCAACAGAACCAAGGTGTGGCAAGAAACCAAGACCCCTATGCAAATAGGTTCAACCTGCGTTACCAGGATCATCCTAACTTCCAATGGAGAGATGATCAATGTAGCCATCATAACTTTAGGAGTGGCCAAAACTACAATCAGAGACCTCCAAAACCTTACCCTAGAGGCTGAGGCACTTCTAACATGAAAGGAGGGAACTTCAAGTCGTAGAAAGAAGAGCTAATGGATGTCATTGCTCAAGTCAATAAGAGCTATGAGATATTGGTTGAATGCACAAGTAGAGAGTTAGAGAAGTTGGGCACAAGGGCCTTTTATAGGATCAAGAATTTAGAAGTTCAAGTTGAGACCACCAGGGAAGGATGCGGAGAAGAATTCCAAGTTGAAAAAGGCACCAATGATGTAGAGATCGTGCACAAGGAGCCCGAATTCACTTACTCTGCACGGGTGCCCGCCACTGAAGAGATTGAGAAAGTTACCCCTCCACTACCATTTCCTACGGCCTCGAGGGCAAAGAAGAAAGTTGAAGTGGACAACGAGGACATTTCGAGGTCTTCAAAAGGTGTGAGGCTAGTATCCATTTGCTCAATGATGTTGAATAAATTCCTAGCTATGAAATGTTTTTTGAAAATGCTTATACTAAGAAGATAACTAATCCTATTATTAAGGTAGGGAAAGTTAAAATAGGGGGAGTATCCACTTTGCGTCATAAAAACATAGCTAAAAAATGTGGTGACCCCGAAATATTTTCTATCCCTATTGACTTAGGTGGTAAATTGGTGAAAGAGGATATAATTGACTTATGGGCGTCCATTAATGTTATACCATTTTCCCTTTATAAAAATCTTAACCTATATGAACTCCAAGAGACTAGGGTCATAATACAACTAGTCGATCACTCTCAAACTAGTCCTAAGGGGGTAATTAAAGATGTTTTGGTTAGGGTAGGAAAGTTAGCACGAACATTTATGCTCTTGATATGACACGCGATTGAGGCTCACCCCAATCCTATTTGGAAGACCATTCCTTAAAATATTAAGAAGAAAAATAGATGTCCACAATGAAACACTTACCCTATAGGACGACGAGAACAAAGTAAGTTTTGAGAATTATAAGTCAAAGAATGCCTCTATTTCTTCTTTCTCTTGCAATGGTATACATTTGTGTTGTGATGTTGATGACATGTGCATTGCTAGTGAACTTTTTTATTCTAAAGAACCTAATAAAACATTGCATGTCCTTGATTTAGTTGAAGAAAATGTTGTTGATAATTTGGATGTAACGCATGGTGTTAGTGTTCCTATGCTAAGAATATTCTTGTTCAATTATTATGAATGTTAACATGCAGCGGGTCAAGCGGAAAGGAAAGGAGTTGAAACCTCCTCCACCTCCTCCTATACCCTAAACAACTCCAAACCTTCTTATATTGGTAACAAATGAACATGTGTGGTTCATAGCTACTAAAGTAAAAGGTAGGCCGAGACAAATTTGAAGGATCATCCATAAGGATGTGGTCGTGGGTGTAGTCGCGGATGGTGACTCCGGAGACCAAATGGTAAGTTTGAAGTAATCATTTTTATGAATGTGAAAAATAGGTCGTAAGGATGACAATAAAGATGCGGTTTTTTTATTTTATTGTATTCCTTGATTTCATATTAGCATGTTTGTTTTAGTGTTGTGTTAATGTTGTATTGGTGTGTTTTTAGGAAAATAGAATCATCTAAGTTTTTTTTGTTCTTGAACATCTTTATACTGGGTGTTTGTGTTTTTGGGTGAAGGTATTAGGTTTGGGCCAAAAAGAAGTTAAGTGGGTTTTTAAGCCCAGGAAGGATAGTAGGGCACGAACCATGCCAAATGAACAAACACAGGGCATGGACTGTGCCCAATGAACTCATAAGAATAATTTCATAAGACACGGACCGTGCCAATTTACACGGTTTGTGCCGGCAGAAGCCTAACTGCCATTTTTTGCCCAATCCAGACCTTGTCACCTGGTATAGACCAGCATAAATAGTAACGCCCAGCAGTTCTCTCCTTCCCTTATCCTAAAAAAAATGCACGGTTGAACCAAATTTTCATCCAAACTTCTCATTTCTTAAACAAATGTCCCCAAATTTGATTCCAGTCCCTTCCTCTATCCTACACACAAAATCCACTAAAATTCTAATCCTAAAACACCACAGAATAGCCAGATTCGACAAAAAATCCCTATTAACTTTCCTTCGGGTTTTCTTCAAAAAAAATGATTTTTGGACAATCGGACTTCCTAGCATACCGTTCTTTGATCCAAGGGTGTTTTCCCCAACCCCCCGTGGGTTAATTCGTTCATTCCACCAACATCCGATTTTGAGGTAATTTGGCCAAAATTTAAACTCAAATTGTGGATTATTAGTTGTTTAGATTTGTGATTTTATTGAGGATTGTGGTTATATCTATTGTGGGTGCTATTGATTGGAGATTATATGCCATTGTAGCAATTTCGGTGAATTTTTGGGGATATTTTGAGCTCTTTCAACCCTTTAAAGCTCCCCCAGGAGCATAGGATAGCCCCTATAGAGGGGGAGCACAATGACAGACATGTTTATCGAGCCAGATGAGTGCTAGAAGCTGGGTTTACCTCTTGAGAAAAAAGGTCAGGATAAGGAGCAGCCTCAGGCACAGGTTTAGGGTCTCAAACCTATGAATACACAACCGACTCGGCCTCAGGAACCACAGCAGCATTCACCGCAGTTCTACTGGGGTGAGTCCTCCTGGAAGTATTCTCCACATGATGATTTGGTTAGCTCTCCCTAGTAGCATCTATTTGAGCATGGGTCATATTAGTGGAGCCCTCAACCACTATCATCTCCACAACAGCACCCATGGCAGCATCTTATGTACATCCCATTCCGGGAGTATGTGCCACTGCAGCCAGAGTTAGGTTACGAGAAGTTGCTCACTTTCGGCCATCAGTTCATGGATCAAGGAAAACATATTGGGAATATAGTAAGCACCTTAAATAGGCTTGGGCATGAACTATTACATATCAAAGATAAGGTCGGCCACTTGAGCTACATGGTGGGTGATTACGGGTACCGCTTGTCTTCCGTCAAGTAACAAATTTACTACATGGATCAGGACATAAAACAGGAGTGGCAGGACATTAGTGGCGAGGTGTAGGCTACTACCATTAGTGGTGGGGCCTATACCGATAAGGAGCAGCAACTGTACGAGGAAAGACAAGCACCCAGGCGTACCAGGACGACCCCAAGCGACCGACATGAGGATTGAAGATTCGTTGTGTTTTTTAGTTTTCCCCTTTACACTTTTGAGCTTCATTGCATGCATTGAAGACAATGCATCATATAATGTGTATAAGGAAGGAGAATGGAAAACACTTTATGTTTATGCTTTAATGATGACATTCCTTTGTTTTTCTTTTTGCTTTTGACTTTGTTGGTTTTTAGGTGTGAAAGCACCTTGGATGTTAGTTTGGAAATTTTTATGATTGGTGTTGTTTTTGTTTCTTTTGATGTAGTTTGAAGCTCTCTTTTCTCCATACATCTTGAAAAAATTCAAAAAAACAAAGATTAAAAAATGTACTTAAAGGGCGATTTAGGCAAAATTGGGAGGGGCCAGATAGATTGAAAACCCTAAAGGTCAACCTATGCAAAAATGAGAGACCTTAAATGTGAGGTGTGAGGCTTGAAAAAAAAACAGAGAGACTGAGATGGAAACCCAAGAGGGCTCCTAAACAAAATGAGAGAAAACGGGAAAAAAATTATATACTTCTCTTGTTTGTGCCTTTTGGCAGATCCTTGGGTTAGAATAATCTATCTTCTTATTTTTCTTTAGAGTATTATACCCCATTCTTATTATTGACATGATTAGGTGGTTTAGGATTCCTTGGGCCAAGATATGAGGGTTCTTGTTAACTCTTATGTATTGGGTTTGGGTAATCTTAGGAATAAAGTGTTGGGTATTGTTAAAAAATTTGCTTAGGTATAACCTTAGCCATTGCTTGTTCTTGTTTACTCGAGAACGAGTAAATGTTTAAATGTAGGGGATTTGATGAGACAATAATTGAATGTTTTCTTAGAGTATTTAGCACCACTTTTTAATTAGATGCTTTTGTTGGTAGATATTTAGGTTTATAGGGGCTTTGCATGATAGAGGGTTAAAACCACTTTGTTTGGTTATTTGCATCAACTTTCCTATTTTGTAAAAAAAATTGTAACCTAATGGGATTTTTCCTCCATGAGTGGTCTATGTAATTTTGTGAGTTTATATAAAGATCATCATCGGAGAAGACCATTCGCAAAAATGATAGTAGATAGAAAGGCAATCGCAAGGTAGGTTAGCAGAATAGACCATTGGACTTAATGGTAGAAGATAGAAGAAGTTGGGAGAAGAATAAGGCAAGAAAAAGAGCAAATCATCAAGGCAAATCAGAAACGTTCATAGGTCACGGACCGTGCCGGAAGAAAGTGCCTAGAAACGGAGTTCCAGTGAACGAACCGTGTAAATATACATGGTTTATGTCGGGTCAGAAGTTCCAAGAAGACGTCTCAGAGAATGGACCGTGTAAAAAAAACCTGAAAAATAAACTGTGTAATTTTACACGATCTGTTCCCATAGTCACTAGCATGGTCCATTCCACCCTGATGACTAAGGTTTTGACCAGAGGGTTTTAACCTTCTCTCTCCTCCCAATATATAAAGTGGCTTTATCTTTTGATCCAAGAAGAGGGAAGCGGATCTAAAACTTCTCAAACCCTATTTCCTCTTTTTCTTCGTTCATTTCCTTGCATTTATGGTTTCTAAAACCATTTATGTCATGGGTTTGATTAGGTTAGATTAATTTATAACTTGGGAGCATTTGTAAGCAGTGGTGGATTCAAAATAGTTTTTTTAGAGGGGGTGATATTTGAAAATTAATTAAAAGTTTGATAGAATTAGGTATAATTAAGAATTTTACTTATATATAATGGAAATATATATAATAACACATGTTAAAATTATTAAAACACATTTAATGGAGTTAATTATAATTTAACATTATATTTTCACAAAGTCTTGTTTTAATCTGACTATTATACAATGTCATTTTTTAATTGACATTACTAATGAGATGATTTGATTTTTTTATTTACTTCAACAATATTTCTATAACTTTTTTAAAAAAATTAAAATGTATCGCAGTGTATAGATAATTATAATTTGACTCTAAAATTTATTGGAACGGTATTTTTTATTATTAATATGACTATTAGTCGGTCTAACAGAAAATTCTCTTATATTTTTTATTATAATAATTTGTATATGGACTTCTCAAATAAATAAAGTAGTATTTAATTAAATTTAAAAGAATGAACAAAAATATAGTTAAACAATATAGTAATTAAGAGAAAAATATTTCCTAACCAATCACAATTAATGCATATGTCATCTTTCATTAGAAGAAAAAAAAGGAATCAAAATCAAAACAACATAACTAAAAGATACGGATAATAATTAGTAACTAAAAAAGGTTACGCCTGTATTGGACTTAAAGCAGCAAAATTACAGCAACACTTTAATTAAATTACCACAAAATCACACTTTAACTAAACTACCACACACGAAAATCGGGCCCCCACTGTTTTGTAAGCATGTATTAACATTTGATTTGTGAGACTCTTATATTCCTTTCTATTTAAGCCTCTTATTATCATGCTTAATTTGTTTTTTATGCTTATAATTTTGCTAGGATTGAGATTGGGATATACACTTAGTTGATATGTTTGTATGATTTAGTGTTAGGCTCGAGAATGAACCGGAAAATATTTCGTCTTATGTCGGTTTGGATGAAGGATACAAGCATAAGGTCATGGAAAGTTGACACATGTACCTTGGATTAGATTAGATGTAATTTTATGTTGGGTTATTCTACGGACGATAAGCGGGGTTACTCGCCGAATGAGTCGGGCAATGTTATTGACTTGGTTGGGGTTGTAGGATAATGGCTGAAGGTCATGCCTCGTGTTTGTAGAAACTAGGCGGGGAATACCCCTAGAGTTATCATGAGATACTAATTAGGTAAGGGGCACAAGATGGACTTGGGATGAGTATTCACAGTGTAGATCCCGGTGATCCATGTTACTCTGAGTTTAATTCACTGCGTGTGTTCATGGATTTATTAGCCCGTGAGGGCTAGAGATGGTAGTGAAAGAGCACCACTAACTATACCTGGAGGGGGTGAGAGTTTTAGGAGGGGACAAAGCCGAGGTGTGACAGACCAAGGGAGTTCCCGGAGAACCAAAATCTCTTCATCGTGTGATAAAGTATCAGATAGATTATATGTCTTCATATGTGAATAATTGTTGAGTATCAAATCTAACCGTTAAACACGTGATACAAATGCTCTCAAACCTTTATTACTATTCATATCTCTTCATTGTAATTGTATGCTCGTAGTTTATAGTTTAAACATTTCAAACCAAAAATTCACATTTTCTTGTCTCCCTACACACACGAGGTGACGTTTGTGTGTGAGCTTTGTGAAACTCTCTTACATCCTAAAATCGTTGTGGACAACACACTATCCACTTTCTATTAGTTAGAAGTGAGTGAGCGAGCAACACTTTAAATATTATCTTTGACTTCTTGTGCCCGGATTTTGTAATGAAGCCCAGGTGCTCGTCGAGCATTCAAGTGCACCCAGGAGAATAGTAAAGAGAAAACGAGCAGCTAGGATTTGGTGTTAGGCATAATTGAGAGAGAAGAGGAAGAGTTTAATTTGGTGAGGGGAGGAAAAATGGAGCATTAAAAATGATTCTAGGGAGAAATGGGAGCGTTAGAGCAATAATTGAGAGGGGAACAAGCCACCATGTGATAAATGAGAGAGCGTCTGGGATTTGTAAATTTAATCCCACGCCTGCCATTAATTCGCTACCACGTGTGAAGCAAAGATCCCCACTTCATTAATCAGCCCATTATGCATGTAAAATTGTAAATACAACATGGTCTAGGCTAAATCGATCCTTTCCCTTACGGTCAAATGGGCTGAATTTGGCAAGAATTGAAGTTATGCAATTTAGGCGGAGACAGCCTTTAATAGAAAAAATGCAATTTAATTTGGGACGGGGTACTTAATTACCAAATCTGAAATTTATTAAGTGTTAGGCCATTCAAATGACAAGTCCAAGTGGGTCAAAACACCCTCAATACCTCAATTACTAATTTAAATTACATCAGAAAAATTGAATCTTTTTAGGTACTAAGACACAAAGGTGTGTTTCGTATATAAGCAAGGCTGGCTTATTTTTAAAAACGGAAGACCAGGTTTCTCTATTCCTCCAGAAATAAATTATGTTTTAAAATAAACTATTTTTTTAGGAGTTCACCAAACACTGAAAGTTGTTTATCTTACAAGCAAAACACTTAATGTGTGTTTGATAGAGCTATGTCTCTAACCGAAGCTGACTTATTTTCAAAGATGGGAGACCACTTCTCATTTTGCTCCAAATATGCCTTTCGTTTCTAAAACAAGAATTTTTTTTGCCCTTCATCAAAAAATAAAAATTGTTTCACTTATAAGTTACACTTAGAAGCCCTATCAAACACATCCTTTTAAGTCCTGCCAAACATACCAGAAAAGTAAGGACAAAGAGAACATGATATTGGTGCAAACTTTCATTCAAATTTACAGAAATTATATTCAGAAAATAAGATATACTGAATACAAAGAACTTGGCTGAAAAAGCATATTTCAGTTTTCTAAAGAAGATAGTGGTTTTCAAAAAGAAAAATAAAATCAGTGAAAAATGTTTGTTTAGTTTTACACTATCCAGGACATCAATTCTTGCCCAACAAATCAAGCACAAACGTTCAATATGCATAACATCTGTCACAACTCAC